>NEWO01001543.1:8697-19758 GCA_003013225.1 Phalaenopsis aphrodite
ATCAGTTCTCTTAACAGGTGCATTGAATGTGGAAAAATTTTAAAGGGACGCTTAGGCAACTGTTTGAAAACTATTCTACAACTTTAAGAGAAACATTTGAGCCAAAAAAAGAGGAGCCCCATGGTGGTGTTTGCTGAGTTTTTATTGTTTGTAAAGTTTAGAGAGTTTAATTTAGGGTTATTATTGTGAGGAATTCTTCGAGAGATTGTAAGAGTGGAGGGAGAGTGAGAGATTCTTCCTCCTTGCCGCTTGGAAGAAAAATTTTGTGTGCTGTAAAGAAAGGAAAAGATTCAGAGGAACTTCAAGGAGTTTACTTATGGAGGAAATAGAGATAAGTGGTAGTTACTTATTGAAGTTTGTATGACTTTTCTTTTATATTTAAGTTCTAAGTTTTTTTGTATCTTCTCCATGAGTTCTAAGTAGTTTTCTCTATCTTTATCTTTATCTTGAAATTTTTTGAAATGGTGATTTGAATTGGTTGAGCCATGAAAATGTTAAAGAAGTTGTGATGATCTGTTCACTTCGATCTTAATTTACTTTCAATCTGGCCAATTGATTTGTTCAAATATGTTGAGTTTTACAACTAAAGTGAAGATTACGTCCAAGATTTAGGGAGGTCAAAGTCCTTGGAATTTGGGTACAAATAAATATGGAAATAAAATTATCAGGTGTAGAATTGGAGATTTTAGAGTGACCGACTAAAATCCTTAATTCAGTCCTATGGTTTAGGTGGTAAAGTGTAGATGTTAGCCCTTAAGCGAGGGGAACGTGGGAGCTCCAAAGTGAGAGCCAGTATCCTCCCAGCCTAGCCACAGATTCAGTAACCAAGCATAGAATTAATCAATATTCTTTATGTTTGAACCAAAGAGTAAAGAATAGTTATGCTTCTATTTGGCAAAATATAACTTGAACTAATTCACTTTATCCATTTACTTTAATTTCTTGACAAGGAGAATGATGCTTTCTTTTATACTGAACTTCACATTAGAAACTTTATTAGTAGAATTAGTTAATTAAGAGTTTGTTAAAATTACATATGTACTTCAATTGCCTATTAGTGACAAATAGGCAATTTGAACTGTATTGTTGTGATTAAGTATTGATTTTCTAAATTTTAGTTTGTAGCCTCCAACATTACTCCCCGTGGGATTGATATCTAGGACTCCATTAGAGTCCTGTATTACTTGAGCGATACGTATATTTGCGTTGATAAGTGTGACTTTTCAATTATTGAATATTTTATACACATTTTTATCAAATCATAACCATTGTCAAGTTTTTATTGTCGTTGTCGGGGACTTAAATCTTCTAGCAACAGTATCAAATTCTTGTATTTTTAAGCATATATAAAGTCGTTGTCAAGTATTTGGCGCCATTGTCGGGGACTTAAATCCTCTAGCAACAATATCAAATTCTTGTATTTTTAAACATGTATAAAGTCATTATCAATCATTCAGTTGCTTATCCCAAGGGAGTTATAGAAGTTGTGTTAGTAAAAGTTGCTAAATTTATCTTTCCTCTGGATTTTATTGTTTTTGATATGGAAGAAGATAACAACATACCTATAAATTTAGGGAGACCTTTTTTAGCTACTAGAAGTGCTATGATAGATGTTCAAAAGAGAGATATAACTATGAGAGTTAACGATCAAGAAGTGACTTTTAACATTGCAAAATCTATGAAATACCCTGTTGTTGAAAGAGATAATGAATGTTTTTGTATGGAAATTAGTGAACATCTATTGAACGAGCATTTTAAAGAATATTTTTAAGAGAAAAAATATTTTAAAGAGAAAGATGAAGTTATTTTGGATGAAATAGAAAATGAAGAATTAGATTATGTTCAGGAAAGATTTGAGATGCTTGATATTACAGGAAATGCTAAAAAGAACTAGTTCCGTCAATTATAAAACCACCTGAACTTTAGTTGAAAATATTGCCTAACCACTTGAAGTACGTGTTTCTGGGAAACTCATCTACATTACCTGTTATTATATCTTCAGAGTTAAATGATTTGCAAGAGCAAAGACTTTTGGATACATTGAAAAGATATAAGAAAGCTTTTTGTTGGACCTTAGCTAATATTAAAGGAATCAGTCCTTCAATCTGTATGCACAGAATTATACTGGATGAACAATATAAACCAAGAGTTGATCCACAAAGTAGATTAAACCCAATGATGAAAGAAGTGGTCAAGAAGGAAATTTTAAAATGGTTGGACACTGGAATTATATATCATATTTTGGAAAATGCTTGGGTAAGTCCAATTCATTGTGTTCTTAAGAAAGGGGGGCTGACTGCTGAAGCACAAGAGAATAATGAATTAATAACTATCAGATAAGTTACTGTGTGGTGTATTTTCATTGATTATAGAAAATTAAACACTACTACTAGGAAAGATCACTTTCCTTTACCATTTTTAGACCAACTAGTGGATAAACTTGTTGGGCACAAATATTTTTATTTTTTAGATGGAAATACCAGCTACCATCAAATTCATATTGCTCCTAAGGATCAAGAAAATATAACATTTACTAGTCTTTTTGGAACTTTTGCTTTTCGAAGAATGTCTTTTGGATTATGTAATGCACCTACAACATTCCAGAGATGTATGATGTCTATATTTATTAAGTTAATTAATGATGGAATAAAAGTGTTTATGGATGATTTCTCTGTATTTGGAACATCATTTGACACATGCTTAAATTATCTTGAAAAAGTTTTGGAGTTATGTGAAAGAACTATTTTAGTTCTAAATTGGGAGAAATGTCAATTTATGGTTGCAGGAGGAATTGTGTTAGAGCATAAAATTTTGAAAAATGGTATGGAAGTAGACCCAGCAAAAATTCAAGTTATATCTAAATTAACACCTCCTACTAATGTAAGAGGGGTTAGAAGTTTTCTTGGACATATTGGTTTTTACAGGCGTTAAATTAAAGATTTTTCCAAAATGACCAAACCTTTATGCCAACATTTAGAAAAGAACAAGAAATTTGAGTTTACTGAAGACTGTTTAAATTCCTTTGAGTTATTAAAAGAAAATTTAATCACAACCCCTATAATAGTGATTATGCTATTTGGAGCTGTTCTTGGAAAAATGTATGATAAGATTTTTAAAGTTATATACTATGCTAGTAAAACTCTTAACGATGCTCAAATTAACTATACTGTTACTGAAAAAGAGTTACTGGCTATTGTGTATGCTTTTGACAAATTTAGATATTATTTAACTGGGACTAAATGTGTTGTGCACACTGATCACTCTGCCATTAAATATGTGATGCAAAAGAAGGATGCCAAACTAAGGTTAATTAGATGAATACTTTTGATGCAAGAATTTGATTTTGTGGTTATTGATAAAAAGGAAACTGATGATCAAATTTTTGATCATTTGTCAAGATAATAATAACATGAATTATCTGACACCGACAATGAAATTACGGACAGTTTCCCTGAAGAACAACTCTATAATATTAATGAGTGGAAAATACCATGGTTTGTTGATATTGTTAATTATATTGTAAGTGATATTTTGTCACCTATATTGACATTGCAACAACAATTAAAATTCATTCATGATGCAAAAGCAAATTTTTGGGATGAGCCTTATTTATATAAACAATGTAACGATCTTATTATGAGAAGATGTGTACCTTATGAAGAAATTGAACTAATTATTAAGAAATTTCATGATTCTGAATTTAAAGGACATTTTAGGATTGATAAAACTGCTTATAAAATTTTACAAGCTGGATTCTATTGGTCTACTCTCTTTAGAGATGTTTACAGATACATAAAACTTGTGATCGATACCAACGAGTAGGCAATATTTCTAGAAGAAATGAAATACCTCTGAATTTCTTGTTAGAAGTTAAGATCTTTGATGTTTGGGGATTAGATTTTATGGGACCATTTATTCCTTCATCTGGGAACTTATACATATTAGTTGTGGTAGACTACATTTCAAAGTGGATTGAAGCACAAGTTTTGCATCATTGTAACGCTAAAAGTGTTTTAAGATTTTTAATGAAAAAGATTTTCACTAGATACAAAATGCTGAGATTGATTATCACTAATGAAGGATCCCGTCTCAGGAATAAATATATTCAGAGATTGGAAGAAAAGTTTAATGTTATTCATAGAATCTCTACTTCTTATAACCCTTAAACCAGTGGGTTTGCTGAAGTTTCTAATAGAGAGAATAAGCAAATACTAGAGAAGACTGTAAACCCTAATAAAGTAGATTGGTCTACAAGACTAGATACTGCATTATGGGCTTACAGGTCAACTTATAAAACTCTTATTGGAATGACTCCTTACAGGCTGATTTTTTGAAAGACTTGTCACTTACCAGTAGAATTAGAGCATAAAGCATATTGGGCGATTAAAGAATTCAATTATAATTTGAAAGATGCTGGTGAGAAGAGATTGTTACAAATGAATGATTTGGAAGAATTAAGAAATGAACCTTATGATAACGATAAAATTTATAAGGAAAAAAACTAAAGTTATAGCATGATCGAAAGATTAATCAGAAGAACTTTGGATCAGGATAAGAAGTTTTGCTTTACAATACAAGGCTGAAGTTATTCCCTAGGAAATTTAGTCTCATTGGTTAGGACCCTTTATTGTGTCTCGAGTTTATACTTACGGAGCTGTTGAAATTGAAGATAAAAAGTCTGGAAATAGATTTAAAGTAAATGGGCACAGATTAAAGCCACATTTTGAGAGAAAAGACCAAATTTTAAAGAGGTTTTAATGGTCAGTCAACTTGAATAATATCTGAATAGGTCGGGCTGACGATGTTAAACCAAGCGCTTTATGGGAGGCAACCCATAGTTATCTTTATTTTTATTGAAATTATAGTGTTTTTGTTTGAAATTATCATTAGTTTGTAGTATATTTACTTTACTACCTATATGTCTATGTATGTGATTTGATTTGAACTTATGTACTTTCGAATTTTGCTTTTAGATCTCAGTATAATTGAGATTGAGCATAGAATGTTTGTTTTCAGCATTTAAAGTGTTGTGGCTTGGACTGCGACGCTGAATTAATGTACTAAGGTTGAGAAAATACCAAACTTATGTCTGCATGTAACGTGTATTGTAACCCTTAGTTTTTATATAAAATTGTGATGTTTTGTACTGTGAATGTTTATTTGTGTTAGTACATCATTTAATCACTTAAATTTATGTCTAGAATGATTGAACGAATGTCGATGAGGCTTGAAATTAATCAAAATTGTAAAAATCTCGAAATGGAACAATGTTTGAAAATCTCGCCGACGGCTCCATCAACGCCACCGATGATGGATTTTTCCTAAGACTTAAGCTATTTAATTCAATAGAGCTCGCCGATGGAGCTGACAACGTCACCGATGGAGAGATACTGAAAAAACACTTTTAACCGCAATTTTGACTAGTCAACCGCCACTATTCATCTTCCCCTTCCTCTTAAAAAATGAAAATTTTAATCTAAGGCTTCAAGATCTTAGATTAGGGGCGATTGCAAAGCGTTTAGATACCAGATTTTATCATCTCCCGGTAAGAGCTTCACTCCAAACTAAAATATTTGATTTTCACCTTGAATTTCTTCCACATTGAAGAGATCCAAAAAAAATTAAGAATGTGGAGAAAATATTTGGAAGAAATTCATGGAACTTAGTTTTGAACTCTTAGAGTCACTCTTGGAAGCCATTATTTGAGTATATGAAGTGTATTTTGTTTTTTTAATTATTTTGATTAGACTGATGTTGTAGTTTGAAATTTTCATGTGTAGTTATAATAGACTTTGATTAGTACTTTGTAAAGTTGTAATGTGATGTGATTTTTTTTGCATTGTGATGTATTTATAATTATTTTTATTTAGTATTGTGATGTGTCAGTGAAATATTGTGTATGTATAATGTTTAGTTTTGTACTTATTTCAACATTTTATTACCCAACAAATTCTCTAATGATATATATGTATAAAAAGCTCCCAATATTATAGACCAGTTTAGAATGATGAATATGCCTAAAGTTGAGGTATGATTTATATTTAGAATTTTTCTTTCCACCCGTATCATTCCATATTAAAAAATTTAAGTTTGGGGGAGGGAAAAAAATATTAACTATTATATGTTCTCAATTTAAATATTTTCAAAAATTATTAATATAATTTTTTTTAGTGAATTTAATTCAGATAATTATATTTTATAAATATTTGAATATTATGGTAGATTTAAAGGAATATTTTTGTAACGAAAATTAATTTTAAAGATTAAGATATTTAACATAAGAGAATAAGACTATAGTTAACTATTTAAAGTAAAGAAAACTATATTTTGAAATATTAAGAATTTCAGAAATTCATTTGAGATGAAAAATTGGGGCTCAATAATGTAAAAGCTATGAAATACTTATAAGGTAAATGAATGCTTTGAGTTACAAATTTAGGAAAAGAAAAGTGAAGTTCAAAATTATTAAAGGCTATTGAGATATAGTAATTTTATCTTGAAAAAGAAAAAGAAAGGATTGACAATAATCCGTGAAAAGAAAAGAAAATTATATCGAATTGAAAGCAATCCAAATGGAAAAACAAATATATAAGTGAGGAGAAGCTTGAGGAGATGTCTAATAAAAAATTGGCTTTACTTGGACCTACCTAAAGGGAAAACCTAAATACATTCCTGAACTTATATTTTTAGAATAACATCTTTTACTAGTAAAGTTCTCATGAAGTTCCTATCATTTGAATATTTTAAGTGATTTGATATTACAACATATAGTCATTCTTGAAATCAATAGAAAACTAAAACTCTTAAACTTGATGACTAGATAGTCTTGTACCTACAAAGTTAATTTATTTGCTTGAAATTTTTCTAAAAATTTCACTATGGTATTTACTTAATTCAAACTTATAGTATTTCTGAATTAAAACTTTACGATAGCAAATTATAACTTTTATGTAGTACTAAAATTACTTGAGGACAAGTAATAGTTAAGTTTGGAGGATTTTGACCAAAGGAAAATATGTTGATATTTTCATACCAATTTTACACTGATTTTGATGATATTGCACATTAAAGAAAAGTATTTTTGATGTTTTGTTGAAGGTATGTTGAATCGAGGTCATTGGAGTAAGAAGATGAAAAAAGGAGCAAATTTGGAGCAAAAATGACCAAAATATGAAGATTTGATCTTGGGTGTCGACGGCGAGCTCAAGGAATTAGAGTGCAAGGAAAGTGAGAGAGTGTATCACTTGAGCAACTCTTGAAAACTCTTCTACAACTTTAAAAGTAACATTTGGAGGCCAAAAAAGAGTTGGCTAGGGCAGTCCACGTGTGTCCATTAAAGTGTAGAGAGTGTAATTTAGGGTTAGTATTGTGAGGAATTCTTCGAGAGATTGTAAGAGTGGAAGGAAAGTGAGAGATTTCTTCCTCCTTGCCGCTTCAAAAGAGAATTCTGTGTGCTGAAAAAAAAAGGAAGAGATTCATAGGAACTTCAAGGAGTTTGCTTGGGGAGGAATTAGAGATAAGTTGTATTTACTTATTTAAGTTTGTATGAATTTGATTATATATATATATATATATTCCAAGTTTTTGTCATATCTTTCCCATGAGTTCTGAGTAGTTTTCTCTATGTTTCTCCTTGTCTTGAGATTTTGTGAAATGGTGATTTGAATTGGTTGTGCCATGAGAATGTTAAAGAAGTTGTGATGTTCTTTTCACTTCAATCATAATTTACTTTCAAGCTGGCCAATTGATTTGTTAAAATATGTTGAGTTTTACAACTAAAGTGAAGATTACATCCAAGATTTAGGGAGGTCAAAGTCCTTGAAAGTTGGGTGCAAATAAATATGGAAATAAAAATTATCAGGTGTAGAATTGGAGATTTTAGAGTGACAGACTAAAATCCTCAATTTAGTCCTATCATTTTGGTGCTGAAGTGTAGATGTTAGCCCTCAAGCGAGGAGAACGTGGGAGCTCCCAAGTGAGGGCCAGTATCCTCCCATCCTAGCCGCAGATTCAGTAACCAAGCATAGGATTAGTCAATGTTTTTTGTGCCTTGTCTAAAGGGTAAATAATAGGTATGCTCCTATTTGGCACAATACAATTTGAACTAATTCAATTTATTCATTCACTTAAATTTCTTTACAAGGATAAGGATGCTTTCTAAGCTTATTTACAATTTTATAGTATCTTTACTGTTAGAGCTCTCATATAATTCTTTTCTTTTAACTTTTGTGAGACTTCTAAGTATGATAAATTACAATTATTTTTGAAATGAATAGAAAAAATCAGAATTCCTAGACTTGATTATTGAATATTCTTATACCTTGGTTCCAACCTAAGTTATTCAAATTTTTTTAAGTTCTACTATCACATTTTCAGGATAAAAACTATAAGAAATTTTAAGTGAAACTAACTATCACATGATATAATGTTTTATTTAGTAAAACAGTTACTTGAGGACAAGTAATGTTTAAGTTTTGGGGAACTTAAGCACCTTAAATTTACCTATTTTAAATGCACATTTAATACCCATTTTTTAGGATATTATGCTTTAATGAAAGGCATTTTTTTGTGTTTTTGATTGCAGGTGCAAGAAAATGAGTTTTAGAGAAAAATGGAGTAAAAAAGCATTAAAAAGGAGCAAAATTGGCAAGATCAAGAAAATTTCGGAAAGCAGTCGAACTGGTACCTAAGCGCCAAATGAAATTCAAGGTTGCTTCCTAGGCATTAGAATTTGGTGCCTAGGAGCCTAAGATGGTTACACTTATATTCATTGAATATGGATAAATTTTGAAGAGATGCCTGAAGCAACCGTTAGTGAATTTCGAAGCTCTATATATTGAGATTAATTTTGGATGAAAGGAGAGAATCTCAGAGTTGTTTTGAAAAAGGGAGGAACCCGTATAGATTAGGCAGACACTTAATTTTGTAAGGTTTTGCAAGTCTTTGTGATTTATGGAGTATTGTGAGTCCTGTAGAAGTCTTGGGGAGTCAGAGGAGTCAGAAAACTTCAGAGTAGTGCTTGGGGCATTTGAGCTAAGTATTTGTATCTTTTCTTATGAATGTTGGATTTGCATTTTATTCCCTACAAATTTTGAGTAGTTTTTCTCTTCTCCTAGCAATAAGAAGTAATTATGTTGTGGATTTTATTTTTTTAGAACCTCTTTCATTTCAAAAATTTGGGATGGTAATTTCATCGATTCTTCATTTACTTTGCAAATTGGCCATTTATTTAATTAATCACGTTGAGAAACTTATAGACTTGAGAGGCCTAAGATTTTTTAAACTATTGAGTAACACATTTCACCTGAGAAAGAGTCGTGGTGATTGCTCAAAGGGGAGTGAAAATATATAGAAAGATAAGATTTAATGAAAATATAGTTGATGTTTCTAGGGTGATAGGCTAGATTCTAATATTAATTTGGTCTAGAGTTGGAACTTAGGGTCACTGGTAGGTCTCATAGAGAGCACATAGTGGGTACGTAGAAGTGAGAGGCTAGAACCTACCCAACACTAGTACACATGTCGAAACCAACTTTAGATTAGCCAATGTTCTTTATGCTCGAGAGAGGTAAAGAATAGGTTTGCTCCTATTTGTCACAATACATCAGTTAAACTTCTAAGCATATCCAATCCTACATTAATTATGACTTATTTGTAAGGAGAAACTCTCTTTACATATCTTGAATTTCAAATTTTAGTTATTTTTGAATCCCTGCATTTACTTTTAATTTGCACTTGTAGGAATTAGTAAACTTTACTTTTCACTTAAATTACTTTTATATTTTCATAGAATATATTCTACCGTTTAAAGCAAAGGACTTTCTGAGTCAAATACATAATGTTACCAAACTTTTCTCATGGGATCAATATTGAGATTTTGAAGAAAAATCCTACATTACTTGAAATGATACATATACTTGCGTAGTATCCCTAGTGTGAAGGCTTATCATATAGTTTTTAGATCATTTCATTTTTCTCATGCTAGCCCCTAAGTATAATTTCGGCCACTTTTGAAGTAAAAACATTTACATAATTGCGATTTGGGTCACAGTTCTCAGTTTAGGTCATATGTGGATGTTGAACGGATGTCATCCTTTTGCGTGTGTATCCATCTGACGGTAGACAAGGAGTCTGATGCATAAAAAATATATGCACTTTTAGACTTATATTTTATACTCATTTTTTGTTATATTGGGCTTTAAAGGAAGGTATTTTTTATGTTTTATTGTAGGTTGATGGTTTTTAGCACATGGAGCAAAAAAGGAAGCAAAAAGGATGGATTTTGTAGTTAAAATAGTGTTTTGGAGAGAAATGCTCAGTGCTGACAGCGTCAGCATGGATGTCAGTGGTGCTATTTGATAGAGAACATAAATTTAATTTGAGCCACGGGCACTGAAGACACCATCCTGGGCGACGACAGCACTGAAGTTGGTGCAGGGCAAAAGTCTAGAAGATTCAACAAATTTGGACGTTTTTTGAAGAGTTATTTGATACACCTCTTGAAAAACTGACATTATGCTCTATTTAAAGCTGAAATTAATCAGAAAAAAGAGTCTTCTAGTGTGTCATTGAGACGCTAGTGTGCCATTGAGTTTCCTTTTAGTGTTCCATTGTTTATATTGTGTAGTGTGGTGATTCTAAGTGTAATTTCTCCTAAAAGTTGTTGGAGAGGGAGATAAGTGAGAGATTTCTTCTTCCTTACATCTTTGGAGAGAGAATCAAAAGTCTTTTAAAGAGAGAAATAGTTCAACTGGAGCTACAAAGGATTTGTTTTGAGAAAGAGTTAAAGATAAGTGGTGTTTGTTTCTTAATTTTTTTTTGATTTGGACAACTGAAATGTTAACATTTTGTTGTGAAACATACTATCCGAGAAGTGGAGTATGAGTTTCACAATAAAGTGAATTCACATTCAATTTCATGGAGTGTTTTATTCATGTAATTAGGAGAAAATAAATAGGGAAATATATATTATTGGGCAAAGAATTGGAGTTTCTAGGGTGACAGACTAAAATCCCCAATTTAGTCTTAGTGTTTAAGAACTAAAGGCAGAGTTAGCTTACA
>NEWO01001543.1:29532-42940 GCA_003013225.1 Phalaenopsis aphrodite
ACTAGACCATTTGTGTGAACATACATTGAAAGAAAAGGTGGGAAATTGATTCTTCAGCTTTGCAAAATAGATGGCACCTTGAAGGTCGTCTTAGTCCCTTAAGCTTAAGAATATCATCCACTGGAAGAAGCATGTGGAAGGTTCTCTATATTAGAAAAGACATAGAGGGGGTGAGATATTTGTTCCAAATAGTTTTATAGCATTGCACTTCCTGCCAATTATACCATTTAGAATAAATAGCTTTGGAGATGCTATGAAGCTTACTAGAATTAATCACTAAGTTGCCTTGATGTTCTCTGTTGAATGGGAATTTAGTGATACAGGCAGTAGCTGTTGGATCAAGAAAAGTCAGCAATTTTGTCATTGACAAAGAGTCTCCATTCCAACAATCAGACACCAACAGGTTAGGATCAAAATTTGCTGGTCTAGGTGTGAGAAAATCGTGGGGGCACCACTAGGCAAACCAGAAATGAATTTTGCCTATACCAAGATCCCACAGGAATGTGTTTTTAGCCTTTTATCTGATTTGGAGTAGTTTGATCCAAATGGGTGAGGCCTCCACCTTTCTTTCTACCAAAGTAGGGTGGGAGTGCTTACAATATTTCCCCATCATGAATTTTTCCCATAAGGAATTGTGCATTCTGAAATTGAGCCAAAGTTTGCACATACTTATTTGTTGCAGGTGATTTAAGCCTTCGAAATCCAAGCCTCCAGCAATGGTAGGCTTAGTAGTTTTTTGCCAGCTAGCCCAATGTAATTGGTTCCTTTGTCCAGCCCAAAGGAATCTATTGAAGCTTCTTTCAATTAATAGCTGGGTAGACTTCTTCATGTTTGTAACTTAGAGGATGTACAAAGGGAAAGATGTGAGAATGGTTTTTAATAGTGTGATTCTTCCACCATTGGAGAGGAAAGAGTTTGTCCAGTAGTTGAGTTGAGCATTAATTTTAGTAAGCACAACATCAAATTGACAAAGTCATAGGACTTTGAGGTTGCTTTCTTATGCCCTCACTCGTCTTAGGATTCTGAGGTTGTCGTTTGTCACGACCTAAATCTTCACATCTTCCAGGCTATTTGTGTGATTGTTTCACATGAATGTAAGCCTTAAATGATAAAATTGACAAGATGAAACACCTAAATATTTCTCCTCAAAACTGAAGCCAAACATTAGGATAGCTTGGGAAGTCACCGAGGTTCTCCTTTGAATCCATGACATCCCCTAGTTCTTCCTCCTTTGGACTCTACAACTACATGTTCCAAATTTGAACCATTCCCCTTTCACACTTCTATGCCTGATCTCATTGAAAAGTCCTACACTATGAAACTCCTTGAAGATCATATTTCCTAATTTTTATCGAAAGTCTTTGTAGTTGACTTTGGTCATTTAAGATGTAATTAACTATAGGGGCTTGCACTTATAGGAAGCATGTCCGAACCCAACTTAACATAAACCTTAATTAATTCTTTATATTACATAGGGGAACTTGTCGGAAAATACAAAGTTTTCGTAGACCAAATAGATTTCATATATTCTTTAGTTTATTTGATCGAGCCTCATCCTCAAGTCTTGTGTTTATCCTTCAGGATAGATACAAGATTTGAAGTACAATGCTCTTTCATTTAAACTATGAAAAATCTGGGGTCTGTTTGATGTCATATTTTTCTAAAACTAAATATATACATAAATTAAAAAAGTCTTTTCGAAGCATGTGATGGGATTTTGATTCTGGTTGCCGACAACTTCTTACAGGCAACTCCTCAAACAAAAAATAGTGTCGACAGTATACATTACATGCTTTCTCATAGATTACCTGAATTTTAAAAGTTAATCTGTTGCAATATTTGATAACTCGACCAACACTCTCCGGACGTCTAGCAAGATGGTCGATGATCTTATTGCAGTTTGATAAAACTTTTATTCTCCTCTGTGCTATCAAGGGACAGATTTTAGTAGATTTGCTCACTGCACACCCACTTGCAGCAGGGTCTCCTCTTAATGATGAACTACCAGATGAATAGATAGTACAAATGAAATTCTCTAGTGCACAATGCTGGGAAATGTACTTTGACAAAGCTTCATCAGCCAGAAATGACATAGGATCAGACATAGTTATACCAGGCAAAGTAGTTATTAGATTGATCTTTATCATGCCAAATAAGGGTATGCTAAGGTTCTCATACCACCTCACAGAGCCATGTGCCAACAATGAAGTAGAACATGAACCCTTAATCACTGGATTAGAGTTGGAAATCTCAATGGATATAACAGACATTGCCATCTATGGTGACTCACCACTCGTCATCCAGCAAATCGCCAGACAATACAGAATTTTGAAATTGATATTAGCAGAATACCATCAATACATGATGAATCTGCTGGAACAGATCCCTAATGTAACTTTCTACCAGATTCCTAGGGGAGATAATGCCCATGCTGACGCTCTGGAAAAACTCGCAAAAGAATTGGCATGTCCCTCAGAGGATTCCATTGATATAACAGTACAAGGAGGACAAGTTTTGTCTCGGATCGACCTCAAAACCCCACACAAGCTCAAGAAAGAAGAAGAAGTGATAATTTTGGTTACAGACATCAATGAAGATTGATGCAAGCCATAAACAGAATATTTGCATACTGGAAAGCTACCAGAGGACATATCTGAAGCACATCATATTACAAAAAGGGGTATGTCATATGCTCTAGTAGGTGACCTCCTCTACAGGAGATCGTTCGATCAAATGTGGCTATGATGTTTAAGCAAAATAGAAGCACAGAATATTGTCAAATAAGTACTTATCGGATTGTGTGGCGCTCGCAACTCAGCGGCGAATATGAAACTGATGATCAAAGAACTCGGATATTATTGGTTAGCAATGATGTCTGATTGCATTGATAAAATCAGAAGATGTCATCAGTGCCAGGCGCATGGAGTGGTCTTGCACCAGCCTCCGAATGTACTACACCCATCCATCACTTTGTGGACATTCAAGTGTGGGGGCACGAACATCATAGGTCCAATAGACCCCTCATCTTCCAAGGGACACAGATTTATACTTACTGCTACAGATTATTTCTCTAAATTGGCAGAGGCAGTACCGTTACGAGTGGTTACGGCAAATCACGTCCTTCAATTCTTCAAAATCCAAATCATCTACCATTTTGAAGTACCGTGAAGAATAATTTTCGAAAATGGGACAGCTTTTAAAAGCACCAAAATAAACAATTTCATCAAAGGACACGAGATAGATTGGAAATATTCTACAATTTACTCTCCCATAGCAAATGGCCTGGCTGAAGCCTTCAAAAAGACATTGGTATAGCTTTTAAAGAAAACATTGGATGAAAATAAAAGAAATTGGCACAAGTTACTAGAAGCCTTTTGGGCCTACCAGACGACATTCAAGACTCCCACTCAGTGCACACCCTACATGCTCATGTACGAGTCTGAGGCGATACTACCATTAGGAGTTCAGAAGCTCCCTCTCAGAGTCACTATGTTCAACCAACATACAGCTGATACAAGTGCAAAACTCAGAATTGAAGAATTAAAGAGTCTTGAAGGAAAAGAACTTGAAGCACAACAACATTTGAAACTTTATCAAATAAAGATGGTACAAGCTCATGACAAATTGGTCCACCCAAGGACATTCAAAGTTGGTGACCTTGTCCTCGATAGGTGGAAAATTCAAGCCAACTTGAGAGGGACCATTTGTCGTAAAAAAGGTCTACACAGAAGGAGCCTACAAGTTAGTAGATTAATAAGGAGAAATACCCATGCTACAAATCAACGGACTATACCTGAAGACATACTATGCAACCTGACATTGGTTGACATAATTTAATTTAAAATTTAAATTGTTCTGTGGTTATTTATTTGATCAAATGTCTTTGACTGGGTCCAAAATTTTGTAATAAGATTAACCTCAAGTTAATGGAAATTTTTGAAATTAAACTCTTCAATTTTTTCCTTTTTTTTACCTTGATACTCTACTAAATTAAACAAAAAAATACATAAATAAATGGTTTTCTCACAAACATAAAACTAAATTTTTTTTTAATAAACACTTTATTTTGTTCTTTTTCACCCTAAGTTTCAGCTTACTGATATTTTTTCTGTTGTCTGCAGAGAAATGTTAGGCCAGAGGCTAATCTTTGCGTTTAAAGATGGTTAGAACCTCGCACTCAACAAAGAAATGGTGTTGCGGAGCGGCACCATAAACTTTGACAAGGAATTTAACCATGTCAACATAGACTATGAGGGTCCTCTAATGATGTGGTCAGCCATCAGGAAAAGGGCAACCCTCCTGCTAAGGTTCGGCACCAGAAATAGTTCCTCATTGAAGGTGAAAAATGTAATGGTACAACAAGCTCCGATGGAGGGGACAAGTCGCCTACCATCCATGATAGCTACGTCGACCGGAGGCCTAGTCACTGCCGATAATGAAAGAGTTCTAGATGCACCATTAAGGAGGACTCGGCGCAGAAACGCTAGCCACCGAAAACATAGGGCTTTCTTATGCGAGGAGAGGAGACACCAGAAAGAGGCAAAGAACTTGCTCACCCCTATCCCTGAAGGGGGTATCGATGATCCGGGCATGAGAGAGACCTCTTTTAGACTGCCTCCTATAGATGATGAATCAAGATTTGTTATAGAGCTAGAAATACTACCAGCTTTAGATGTTATTTGCATGGGTTGCCCGACCTGCAATGTTGAGATACATGCACGTACGTCAGCTACAAGGGCATTCGTGGAGTGCCCGCACTGTAATGTCCTCCACCTGGAGTGCTACAGTACTTTAGAGGAATACGTATCCCTTGATGATGAATTTTAAACCATTAATTACTCGATGGATGTTGAACCGTATATCTCGTTGGATATAGAGCCATATATCCTGTCAGACATAGAGTCGTACATTTCGCTGCAGAAAGAGACAACACCGGCCTGGATTCCCGCCAACGTTGAAATGAGGGAACATCCCCAATAGCCACCGATCATCAGTACCACATAATACTATAATATGAGCAAGGTAAGCAAAAGGGACTTCGAATTTTATGAAGAAGTGCAAGGTAGGTTATATTAGAAGGATTGGAATTATACACCAAAGTGTTCTCCGAGAGCGATGAACGAAGTATTCTCAACTGCATTTTTTATTTGAGAGATAGAGGTCGAGCAATCCTGCATATGGAAAGAACTTATTTCGAGCCAAGAAATTAAATGCAAGGAATGGGGAGGATCACTATCCAGTGCGGCCGATGTTACAACTCCACCAACGATAGATAAAGAAATCCTCCTGGGATTCTGAGACACGATCAGGTGGACCCATTACCTCAAATGATAGAATGGATGATTAAAAGAATGGTCTAATGGATCATACTGCCAGCTAGCTATATTCCTAACAACTGATGAAGAAGAATGAGTACCTCCGCACATTGACCATCATGACTTTGTGAGACCTTTCTGCACGGTCTCATTCATGAGAAAAAGCAATATTCTGTTTGGAAAAAAATAGATATTATCAGCCTTGGTGAATTCAAAAGGTTTGTTAAATTTCGCTATCTGTTGGTTCAATACTAGCTTTTAAAGGAAACGGAGTAGACGTCGCCAAACACTGTATTCCAGGGGTACGGCACCGTAGGGTGTCCGTGACCCTTTGACAAATGGATAACAGTAAAATGCCATATGGATTTCAACCATATCTAGACTTGGAAGAACTACTGCCGTACAAGCTATGAGAGGGTTACACCTCCAAGTACATGCAAAGGGAACTCTTATCCTGGAGCGTGGTTTAGAAGGTTTGCTCGATCAAGAGCTTACCACATCGGGGACAGACATTCAAAGTATTCCTTTCCATTTAACTGCATTTCCATTACAACAGATATGATATGTATCAGGCATGCTCATCCTATGATATGTACTTGACGTAGAACATTTTTGGATGTGCTTTAATGCAGATAGCTCATACACTGAAAATATATGCATTTCTAGACCCATATTTAATACTTATTTTTTCTGATATTGCACCTCAATGGAAGATATTTTGATGTTTTCTTGCAGGTTGCTAATTTTTAGAACTTAAAGCAAAAAAGATGGAATTTGGAGTCAAAAAGATGTTTTTGAAGAAGTACTCAGCACCGACCACGCCAAGGGCAGCGCCGATAGTGCAGAACAACAAAACAGCTGAAATGTGTACTCAGCTCTGATGGCGCCACTTGAGGTTCAGCCTCCATTTCTAGAAGGTTTGATGTATTTGGATGATTTTTTAAGAGTTTTTGGAGGCACCTCCTGAAGAACCGACCTTGGGCTTTATTTGGGGCCAAAATTCATCAGGAAATGGACTCTTTTTCAATCCAAAACATTCCACCACGCTCCATTTTTGCCATTCTTCAAAATTCATCTTCATTCCACCATCATATTGGAGTCCATAAGTGATTTTTCTTTTACAGTTTAGAGTTTGTGTGGAGAGATTTAGTGTGAAACTTTCTGTAAGAGTGTTGGAGAATGCGAAAAGTGAGAGATATCTTCTTCATGCTATTTCTAAAGAAAGGCTACAAAGGATTTTCTTTGAGAAAGAGTTTCAGATAAGTTTTCTTTCTTTATTAGTGTTGTATGAACTTTCTTTTGTATATAAAATTTGTGTTTTTTTGTGTCTTTCTCATGAAATCTGAGTAGTTCCCTCTATCTTTCTCCCTACTTTGAGATATGGTGAAATGAAGAGATAATATGATGTGCCAATATTAAAATTTAAAATAAATTATGATGATTTTTTAACTCTGAACATAATTTGCATTTCAATCTAGCCAATTTAACCATTAAAATATGTTGTGAAACATATGATCCGAGAAATGGAGTATGAGTTCTACAACAGAGTGAGGATCACATTTGATTTTATGGAGGAAAATTTTGTTTATGGAATTAAGTGCAAATAAATACACAAATATTCTTTGTTGAGTGTAGAATTAGAGAATATTTAGGGTGACAGACTAAAACCTTCAATTCAGTCTTAGTGTTTAAAAACTAAAGCAAGAGTCAGCCTTCAGGTGAAGGGAAGTGGGAGCTCTGGAGTGGGAGCCGGTATCCTCCTAGCCTAGTCACGGATTTAAGGACTAAACCTAGGATTAGTCAATAATTTTCTATGCACTGTATCAGGGTAGAGAATTATAATTGCTTCTATTTGGCACAATACATATTATAAACTTTTATCTCATCTCATTTCACCAGAACCTCATTGTAGTAAGAAGGATGCCTTTTCATATAAGAAATATTCATTACATAAACATAGTTAGTAGATTAGTATTTACTTTTTAAATATTGCATTTATGTTTTGCTAATACTTAAGTACTTTAGTTTTGATAACATCTCAACATTCAAAATTGGTGACAATGATTTTGTTTAATTTTCTGTAAATTTTATAGTAAAACTTATCATTGTCATTTAACACATTCCCTGTGGGATCGATATTTGGGGCTTAAATAGAAAGTCCTTTATTACTTCCTAACGATACGTATACTTATGTAGAATCCCATTATTAACTGCCTATAATTATATATATTTTAAACAACTTACTTTTCATACAAAGATCAAGTTTTTGGTGTTGTAGTGGTGTAACCTTCATAAATCCTTACATATCAAAAATCGGGATCAAGATTTTGGCGATGTTGCCGGGGAAGATAATGGTTAAATTTAGGTAAATTAAATAGTTTTGATAAATTAGAAAAGTTAGAGATAATATATATACTATAAAATAATATAAAAATAAAAAAATATATAAAAAATAAAAAAATCCAAAAAAAAAAATTTATTTAAGAGTGTTTTAAAAAAAGAATTTTACTTGACTTACTTTATTTGTTTGTGCAAAATATTGGATCTGAAGCTTAGTACCTTATGATTCAGAGTTAGAACATACTATTTGAAAAATTTGAAAATAATAAAGAGAAATTAAAAATTTTAAAGAAATGACAAATAGCTTAGAAAATCCAAAAAATGAGAATCGACAAAGACCTTTAAAAGATTGTGCGAATCCGACAGCAGGTGAACTTCACCTGACTATTCAAAATCCTTATGTTTCTTCTAATTCATTTAAGCTTAAAACTGCTATTATCCAAATGGTACAAAATAATCAGTTTGGAGTATCACCTACTGAAGATCCTAACTTACATCTTGCTAGTTTTCTTGAGATTTGTGCTACATTTAAATATGACAGAATGTCTAATGATGTTGTTAGGCTTAGACTTTTTTCTTTTTCATTAAGGGATAAAACAAAGGATTAGTTAAATTCATTAGCACCTGGATCTAATAAAACATGGGGAGAACAATCACAAAAAATCTTGGCTAAATATTTTCTACCCTCGAAAACCGTTAAGCTTATAAATGATATTCCATATTTTTGTCAGTTTGAAGGGGAATCGATATATGAAGCTGGGAAAGGTTTAAAGATCTTCTTAGAAAATTTCAACATCATGCTTTGCTAGATTGGTTAATAATTCAAACCTTTTACAAAGGATTAGTAGGATCACTAAGATCTATTATAAATTCTGGTGTGGGTGGATCATTAATGTCAAAACCTTTTCATGAAGCATATTCTTTAATTAAAGAAATGGCTACTAAAAATTTTCAAGGGCCCTCTGAAAGGGTAAATCCTAAGAGATTAGCCAATATTCATGATTATGATGCAATGTCTATTTTGACATCTCAAATTGCTGCTATTTCTAAAAATTTTGATCAAAAAGGAGTGAACTACTCTCAAATACTCCCAAAATTAGAGGATAATTCAATATGACAAATTATTGATACTCAACCATCTTATGAAACTTTAAACATCATAAAAAATCAAAATAACAATCCCTATTCTAACTATTTTAATGCTGGATGGAAAAATCACCCAAAATTTAGTTGGAATAATTATAACAACTCGGTGAATCCATCCAAAAATCTGAACAATCAAGGAAATCCTATTTTTTTACCTTATTATCCTCCAGGATCTAACTCCAATCCTAACCCACAAGTTAAGGAAAAGAAGTTGACGATGGAAGAAGTGATCTTGAATATGGGAAATTAAATATAAAATTAAAGGGCTGCGATTAAAAATATTGAAAGTCAATTAGGACATATTTCCACTGCACTTAGTAACAGACCTTCTAGATATCTTCTGAGTACTATGGAAGTTAATCCAAAAGATCAAAATAAAGAGCAAATTAAAGCTATTCAATTATGAAGTGGAAAAGAAATTGAAACAAGAATCTAAAGAGAAACTGAAGCTGATGAAGAGAAGGAAGAATTGGAAAATGATCAATATGAAAATGAACAAACACATGTTCCTTTTGAAAAAACATTAACTATGTTTCCTCAAAAACTAAAGCAGAAAAATAAATATAAATAATTTACATAATTTTTGGAAATCCTTAAGAAATGAAAGATAAATTTTCCTTTTGTTGAAGCTTTAGAACAAACGTCAAGTTATGTGAAATTTATGAAGGGTGTACTAGACAAGAAAATGAAGTTTACAGATCATGAGTCTGTTACACTCAGTGAAGAGTGTAGTGCTATTATTTAGAAAAAGCTTCCTGAAAAATTAAAAGATCCTAGTAGTCTTAATATACCTTCGGCAATTGGTGAAAATTTTTATGGAAAAGCTTCATGTAATTTAGGAGCGATTATCAATCTTATGCCCTTATCAATCTTTAAATGTTTAGATTTGGGAGAAATTTCCACTATTACTGTAACTCTTTAGTTAGCTCATCGATCAATAACTTATCCAAAAGGAGTTATGGAGGATGTACTAGAAAAAGTGGATAAATTTATTTTCCCTGTAGACTTATAGTATTGGATATGGAGGAAGATAAAGAGATTCCTATTATTTTAGGGAGACCATTTATTGCAACAACAAGAGATGTAATAGATGTGCAAAAAAAAGAATTAATAATGAGAGTTAATGATCAAAAAGTAAAATTTAATATAACAAAAGCTATGAAATATCCTGCAATAGAAAAAGATAATAAATGTTTTAGGATGGAAGTAGCTGATTATCTGGGTAATGAAGAGTTTAAGAATGAGTGTGAAGATAAATTAAAGCAAGGATAAATTTTTGAGAATGAAGATGTAATGAAAGGAGAAGATTTGAATTATATTCAGGGGAAATTTGAAACGTTAGACTTGTTGGAAAATGATAGTAAAAATCTTAAAGTATGTATTAAACCACCTGAACTTGAATTAATGATATTACCTGCCCATTTAAAGTATGTATTTTTAGAAGAGTCATCTACATTGTCTGTTATTATATCTTCTAAGTTAACGAAAATTCAAGAACAAAAGTTGATAGAAATGTTGAACAAGTATAAAAAGAAAAGTATGGACTTTAGCAGATTTTGAAGGAATTAGTCCTTAATTTTTATGCACAGAATTTTATTAGATGAACAATATGAACCTAAAGTTGATCATCAGAGAAGATTAAACCCAATAATGAAAGAAGTTGTTAAAAAAGTGATTTTAAAATGATTGGATGCTGGAATTATATATCATATTTTAGGTAGTGCTTGGGTAAGCCCAGTTCACTGTGTTCCGCGGAAAGAAGGAGTTACTTTTGAAGAAAATGAGAAAAAAGAATTAATACCAATAAGATAAGTTACTGGTTGGTGAATTTGTATTGACTATAGAAAGTTTAATATGGCCACCAGAAAAGATCATTTTCCCTTACCCTTTCTAGACCAAATGTTGGATAGATTGGCTGGGAATAAATATTATTGTTTTTTAGATGCATATATCGGTTATCATCAAATTCCAATTGCTCTAGAAGATCAAGAGAAAACAACATTTAGAAGCCCATATAGAACATTTTCTTTTCGTAGAATGTCTTTTGGACAATGCAATGCACCTGCAACATTTCAAAGATGCATGATGTCAATTTTTAGCAATTTAATAGAACATGGAATGGAAATTTTTATGGATGATTTTTCTGTATTTAGGACTTCATTTAAGTTATATATAAATAATTTAGAAAAAGTTCTGGAAGTATGTGAAAAACTTAACCTAGTATTAAATTCGGAAAAATGTCAATTTATTATTGCAGGAGGTATTGTGCTTGGGCATAAAATTTCTGAAAAATGCATGGAGGTAGATCCTACAAAAATCTAAGTTATAGAAAAATTGCCACCAACCTACTATTGTTAAAGGGTGAGAAGTTTTCTAGGACAAGTTGGTTTTTACAGGCGCTACATTAAAAATTTTTCAAAAATAACTAAGCCGCTATGCCAACTTTTAGAAAAAAGATAAGAAATTTGATTGTGACAAGGAATGCATAAAAGCATTTGAATTATTAAAGAAAAAAATAGTCACTGCACCTATAATAGTACCACATGACAGGGAAAACCCATTTGAAATAATGTACGATGCTAGTGATTATGCCATTTGGGTTGTACTAGGATAAAATCACGACAAAGTTTTTAAAGTTATAGATTATGCTAGTAAGACTCTAAATGATGCTCAAATTAATTATACTTCTACTAAAAGAGAGTTATTAGCTATTGTTTATGCTTTTAATAAATTTGACCTTGTTTAATTGGAAGTAAATGTTTAGTGCATACAGATCATTCTGTTATTAAATACTTAATACAAAAGAAATAGAAATAGAAATATTAACTAATTAAACGTATAGTGTATAATAAGATTAATTAGATGGATACTTCTATTTCAAGAGTTTGATTTTACCGTGATTGATAGAAAGGGAAATGATAATCAAATAGCTGATCATTTTTCTAGAATAGAAATAGAAATATTAACTAATTTTACAAATAAAATTTTAAAAAATTTCCCTCACGAACAGTTATATAGTATTGATGAAATGGAAGTACAGTGGTATGCTGATATAGTGAATTTTCTTGTAAGTGATATTTTGCCACCTGATATAAAAAATCCACAATTAAATAGATTTATATATGATTCAAAAGACTATTTTTGGGATGTCCCATATTTATATAAACAATATAAAGATCTAATTATTAGAAGATGTGTGTCTTATGAAGAAACTCAACAGATAATTGAAAGATGTCATGATTTTGAATTTAAAGGACATTTTGAAACAAATAGAACTGCATATAAGATTTTGCAAGCTGGATTTTATTGGTCTGCTATTTTTAAATATGTTAACGAATATATTAAAATGTGCGATAGATGTCAACGAGTAGGAAATATTTCTAGAAGAAATAAGATGCCTCTAAATTACACATTGGAAGTCAAAAAATTTTATGTGTGGGGAATAGTTTTTATAGGACCCTTTATGCCTTCATTTAGAAACTTATATATATTAATTGTTGTTGATTATATGTCTAAATGGATTGAAGTTATTATTGTACCTAGATGTGATGCTCGGAGTGTTTCTAAATTTTTAATTAAAAATATTTTTACAGCATATGGAATGTCGAGAGAAATTATTAGTGATGGAGGATCTTATTTTAGGAATAAGAGAACTGAAAAAATAATTCATAAATATGATATTATGCATAGAGTCTCTACTGCTTATTATCCTTATACTAGTGGTCTAACAAAGATATCAAATCATGAAATTTAATGTATTTTAGAAAAAGCTGTAAATCCTTATAAATTAGATTGCTCTGCTAGACTAGATACTGCATTATGGGTATATATAACTGCTTATAAGTCTCCTATGAGAATGTCCCCATACAGACTGATATTTGGAAAAACATGCCCCTTGACAGTAGAATTAGAGCATAAAACATTTTCGACTACTAAGAAATTTAATTTTAATCTAAAATATGCTGGTGAGAAAATATTATTGTAACTCAATGAACTTAAGCAAATAAGAAATGAAGCATATGATAATGCAAAAATCTATAAAGAAAAAATGAAAATATGGCATGATCGGAAGATTGTTCAGAAGGAAATTTGGACCTAAACAAGAAGTTCTATTGTATAATACAAGATTGAGATTATTTCCATGAAAACTGAAATCCAGATGGTTAGTACCATTTAAAGTAATTAAAGTATATCAATATGAAATTGTTGTTATTAAAGATCATAACACTAGAAAAGTATTTAAAGTTAATGGGCCTCATCTGAAACATTATTATAAAGGGAAAATACCTCAATTTAAAGAAATTTTAATGTTAAGTCAACCCAACTAAACAAATGGTGTGCATGCTCACGATGTTAAACCAAGCACTTTATGGGAGGCAACCCATACTTATATGTCTATGTATTACTATTTTGTTTGATAAGTATTTTATATATTAGTAGATAATAAGCATACCCAATTGCATTTATTATAAATTAAGTCAAATATTGGTAATAGAGAAAAAGTTGGAAGTAATTTGAACGAAAAATGAAAGTTGTAATATTTTGGCCACTAGCGCCGATGGCGCCCAAGAAAATGGACCTTAGCGCCGGCAGTACCAATCGGGAGC
>NEWO01001544.1:58185-69213 GCA_003013225.1 Phalaenopsis aphrodite
AAGGAATGGTTTATCTGGTGTAGACATGTTTACTATTGAAGACGGTTGTGCTGCTCATAATCCTAACTTTAAACTCCTCAAAGAAGTAGCAAGTATATGTTTTAGATGTGTCAAATTGTAAAGATTGAGAGAAGTGTCAAGTTTAGAGGTCAAATTTTCTAATGTGTTTAGTCTTGATGTCAAATCAATTACTTCTTAAGCTCATCATTATTTAAATATCGTAGGGGGGTTAAATATGATTAGAGCGACACCGGTTAGGATCTCATGGTTCCCTTGTTCCGGTATCACTATTTTTTTATGAATTTTCTTAAAGGAATTATGAAACCCATTTAAATTAGGGAGATCTGGTTAGCAATCATGGGTTACCTCCTCCGAGGAACTCCCATAAGTTCAAAAGAGCGTTTTATATTTAGTGTTATATCAAAGGATTTATGGTTTCCTTTGAAAAAATTAAATTTCTATTTTCCAAAATGTTGATTAATTTTGAAAAATTATTTTAGTTTTGCAAGTGAAGTAAGGTAATCACCTAAACAATCATGATATTTGGTAGAAAATAAAATGACAGAAATTAAATAACACTATAAAAGTGTACTTGTCATCTTCTCGGCATCCCAGCTGAAATGTTAGTCTTTTGCAACATTTATGTATTTTGTAGAGGACTAAGAAAGATATGCGAGTTTTAAGTGGTTGAAGGTGTAACTAACAAACCCCTAGTAATGACTTTATTCAATCCTGAAAGATCTTAATGGATGATTTTAGAACAAAATATAGCAAGTTCAAATTGTCCTTTAAAATATCCAAGAGGTTTCATTATATTTAAGGGATGACCCCAGATTGCTTTGATGATCTCTTGAAATATCCAACTTCATTCTGAACTTACCATATTGTTCTATCAATCATCCCAAATTAGATTAAATTTACCCAATTACTCGATGGACTGTGACATTTTAATCATCCCAAGGACAAGGTACTCGATTAATTAGTTAATATTTTACTTAAAAGTTATGTAGGAGAATGACCCTGAAGCAAGCTCTAGTCATTAAAGATTTGTTATTGATCACTAAAATTGGGCTTGATGGTATCCATCATTAACTGTATTTTCTTCTAAATCCCATCAAACGAGTTTTAAAATTGAGCCTAGATCACTACCAAGCCACTTAATAAATCTAATGGGGGATATATTAGCAAATGTTAGAATTTTAATTTAGGTGGTAAGGATCCAGATTAAAGAAGTCAGATCATCATTATTTATGGACTTAATCATAAGTGGAACATCATCTTTCTAGTTTAAGCCTTTTACCTTAAAATCATTTGATTTCTCTAAACTTCCAAATCTCGATGATTTAACAATTTATAATTTTATTTATAATATGGAAAAGGTGGTAAGTTGGTTTCTACATCTTACCAATCATGTTTCAATCATCCAAACATATTCATTAGGGTCAAAATTACCCATTTCCCTTTGATTAATCTTAAATTTTAATTGGAGTACATAATTTAAAATTACCACTTTACCCTTGACGCTCTTCTCCTCATAACTCATCAAGCACAATTCAAACGACTTTAGTAATTTTTTAGTACTCTATCCATAGAGAAGTTAAATTATGAGAGGGGAAAAACTGTGGCTTTCAAATTTTAATTTATTTAATTATTATTTTTAACTTTAGAAACATGATTTTTTTAAAAATAATTTATTTAAATAATCAAAATGAAGTTTTGGTTTATGAGAAAAAATTAGAGGATCCCTTAGGTGAGAGAAAATATTTAGGCAAAATTTCATGATTTTCGTAATCACTTTTTAATTTAATTTTATAATTATTTATTGATTTTTAGTGATTTAATTAAATGAAAAATATTTTTTAATTATAAAAAATATTTTTTATATTTTATTAAGTCTCTCTGAGTCCATAGAACTCAGAGGAACAAATTTTATATTTTTATTACTTTAAATTTATTTATTATAATTATTTTAGTGAGAATAAAAAAAAAGCATTTTAAGCCTTTGAAAATTTATTTTTAACTTTAAAAAATTAGGAAAATTATTTTAATGAGTAACAAGAAATAAGAAAGCCATTAGGAGCATTCTAAAATAATTTTGTATTTTTTTGAATTTTTAATTATTTTTAATTATTTTTTAATTCATAATAAAGCTCAAACATAAAGTATTTTATCAAAATTAATATTTATTTTTTATAAGTGCTCCTTATAATAGGGAACTTAGAAAACTATTTTTCATAATATTTCTAAGTGTATTTAATTTAATCTAATTTTTTTACGCAAGAATAAAATGTTTCTTAAAAAAATCAAGTTTAGTACTTAAACTTAATCAAATAATGTTCAAATTTTTACAATGGGTTAACATGATTTTTACACACATCATGGACTTATTTTATTAATTTTTGATTAATAGTTAAATTAAATAAATTAATAAATGATATACAAACTTAATTAAATAGAGGAATTTACAAAGTTATTCAAGGCATCATGATATTTTTCCTAAGCTTCTCTGACCATAGGAAACATACTAAATTTATCCTATATATTTCCAAGTTGTATTTCAATTTATATAATAAATTTAAGCTAAAATAGTCATCTTAGCTTGAAAATTAGGGTTAGAAACATAGAGATGTCCATTGATCTTCGAAAAATCAGACTACATAGTCTTTGTCATGAGAAAAAAAACCTTCAAAATTTCAAGCCATGGTGTCTTATGCTTAGTCATAATGAATTGAAATACCACAGAGAGTATTTAATTAATTAAAAATCAAAGAGTCCATAAATAATTTTTATATTTGGTCAACATTATTCTCCTCTGTTCACTGAGCAAGTGAGTGCTTTTAATTTAATTTTATAAATTGATTATGAAAATATATGGATTTTTTAAGTTCTTGCATTTAAATAAAATAGACACGTGGCGCCACCTCAACCTCGGCAGCTCCGAAGTCTCCACGCGGTGCTCCGCTATTTGACACTTTCAGCCACGTCGTCTCCTCGTCAGCCTACCTTTTTGCTCCATCCACTTGTCCGGCTTGATCTCATCCGTCCATCCAATACATGTGCGATCAAACGACATATGTTCATAATCCTCATATGACATAACTGACAAGCCGTCCACACTAAAACCCTAAGATCTCAAGCTAGACTCAACCAAATCACATGGGGTTTATTCTCACACCTTCATCTACTCAGGACAAACATATCTTTAGGGCTTATATAATATAAAATAAAGTAAATACACAGGGAGAATCAAAATAGCCTCGGTTTAGGTTTGAGGCTCAATACCTTTATCTGAGAGGGGAGGCCTCAATAAAATGGTTGTAGTAGCTTTGATTGGGTCCAACAAATGTCCAGATGAACTCCTAGTCTAGGTATGATTTTAATCAAAGCCGTCTTCAAGTGTTGTCTAGTGTTAAGTTAAATTTTGGCAAATTTTCCCCAAGGTTTCAATCTCTCTCCCTTTGGCCATGAAGAGCTTCATTTATAGCCATGGTTGCTTTTTGGATCTTAGGCTAGAAATTGGGTGTTAAAGCTTGTTGAGGTGGAGGGAAAGAAGGCAAAAGTATCCAATTGGAGTGAGCCAAGTCAGAAAAATTTCATTTTAGGTTTTGACAATTTGGGGCTCCCTTAGGATGGCTGTTTCCAATGGTTGAGGTGGTGGCTAGCCAAGGTCTGGTCAGCTTTTGGCATAGAGAGGTCAAGAGGTGGCTAATTATGATTAACTCCCAAGGGTAAGCAATGATGAGGAAGATATTTTAAGTTTAGGACAAATATGGGTGAAATCTCTTAAATCAAGGGACTGTTGGCCCATAGCTCATCTAGGGTGAGATATGTGAGTCTAGTCTGGTCACTAGGGTCTAGAAGTTGGCTCTAGAAGCTTTGGCTTGATCAATTTGGCATGGCTTGGTCAATTTTTGTGCATGGGTTCAATTTGGGTCAAATTGGCTTCAAGTTGAGTTTTGGTTGGGCTAGGCATGAAATTTGACTTAATTTATTGATTAATATTGTGTGGATGATTGTCACAAAGAGTTTACAAAGATTTGGAGTGATTTTGAATTGATTTGGTGGGTCAATTTGAAGGATTTGGACATTTTGGTCAATTTGGGGTTGTTGGGCTAGACTTGGGTTTGAGCTGAGCTAGATTTTGGCTAAGGCCCAACTGATTGTTCAATTTGATGTGGGTGATTGTTATGAAGAGTTTTAGATAGAATTTGATTGGAAGTTTTGGGGTTATGGAGTTCAATTTGGTGGAATTTTGGGACAAGACTAATTTGGGGCAAAATTGGGGGTTTTGGTTCAAGTTGGTTTTGAATGAAATTGAGGCCCGAACAAGGCCAATTAAAGGTTCAACTTGAAGAAGGTAAGTATTTTAAGGAATTTACGATTAAAAATTGGGGCAATTGGGTAGATTTAGGGGTTCAATTTGGTGAAATTTTGGCTTAGGGTCAATTTGGGGCTTTTTGATTTGGGTTGAACTTGGATTCAAATGTCAGTCAATTAGGCTTAGATTTGGTTTAAATTGAGTTTGGTCATGATGAATTTTAGCGTAAAATTGAAATTGGGAAAACTTGGAACCAAATTGGTGGACATTTGGGGTGAATTGGAGTAATTGGGCCTTTAAAGGCAATTTAGGGCTTTTGGTCAAATTGGGTTCCATTGAAGGGTCCAAATTGGTTTTGGGGACATTTGAAATGATTTTGAAGGTTTCGGGAAAGTTTGCGCCATCAAGGGTATTTTGGTAATTTTGGGGTTATTTTGGTAATTTTGGCAATTTTTGGATGTTTTGGGCACTTTGATGGATTGAAATGGTTTGACATGACTTTTGAGCAAATTTGGGTATTTTGGGTAATTTTGAGAATTTTAGCCAATTTTAGAGTTTCAAGGGCATTTTGATAAATTGGGTAGATTTGTCAAGTATTTTGGTGAAATTGAGGTGCTAACAACCCTATTTGATCCATGGGCAATGGAATCTCCATTTGGCCCCTTTGTGTACTGGTCTTATCTAAACCCTAGCTAAGGCTAGTGGGTCTAGGGGACCATCAACATAAGTTTCCTAAAAGATCAAGGGATTAAAGTAACAAGTTTGGGTTTAGGGTTGAGTGGGGTGTATTGTGCAAGTGAGTGACAGTGTATACACTAGCTTTAGACAAACACCCAGGCCTAACCCAAAGGCCAAGCAATCTTATAGGAACTCTCCCTGAGCTCCCCCACATTGACCCAACCTATTAAGTTCTAAAGGTTAGGACCAACATGTGGAACTTCAAGTTGAGCAAATAAGAGTTTAGAATTTGTAATGGTGGGGTTTTCAATTTTAGTCCTCTAAGAATATTCAACATGATAGTCCTATGGCTAGAACTTAGGTTACTAAAAACGAAATTAAACCTCAACCAAAAGTGAGGTCAATAAATGGACCCCCAATAGGTGGGGTGTGTTGTATAAGCCCACAACACGTATTGGCATTGAACAAAAAGATTAAAAAACCAACACAACTGTCTGAGTCAGCATACTCAGAGCAAACTAGGAAGGAGTAGATGGTTTCTGCTGGGAAGTAACAAAGACTCTCGCTAAAGAAAAAAAAAGTGATTTTGGGGAAAATTGTCTGGGAAACAGACAGTCCCAGCAAAGGTTTAACTCGAATTGAATATCTCAGAAATTTAGTTTGGATTTCGATTTAAAATTTTAAAGAGATGAAATTAAGCTTCAGGAAACCAGATTAAATGGAAATCACAAGCACAGAGATGGGAATAGAGCATCAAAGGCCTACCTCGAATACAAAGGTGGGAATAGAGCGTCAAAGGCCTACCCCAAATGTAGTGATGAGAATAGGGTGTCAAAGGCCTACCCTAAAATGCAATGGTGGGAATATGACATCCAATGCCTACTTTAAATATAGAGATGGGAATAGGGTGACAAAGGCTTACTCCAAATGCAGAGATGAGAATAGGGAATCAAAGGCCTACCCCGAATGTAAAGATAGGAATAGAGCGTGAAAAGCCTACCCCGAATGGAAATATGGGAATAGGGTGTCCAAGCCCTACCCAAAAGGGAGAGATGAGAATAGGGCGTCAAAGGCCTACCTAGAATGCAGAGATGGGAATAGGGCATCAAAGGCCTACACCAAATGCAGAGATGGGAATAGGGCGTCAAAGGCCTACCTCGAATGGAGAGATAGGAATAGGGCATCCAAGGCCTACTCAAAATAAAAAAAAGGGAATAGGGAGTCAAAGGCCTACCCAAAATTTAGAGATGGGAATAGGGCATCCAAGGCCTACCCTAAATGCAAAGATGGGAAAAGGGCATCCAAGGCATATCCCGAATGCAAAGATTGGAATAGGGCGTTAAATGCCTACCCTGAATGCAAAGATGAGAATTTTACTAAGATTCAATTTATGAAAAAATTATAAAATTTGTAAAGTATAGAGAGATATGAGAATATGATGTTATACTTCATTTAAGGTAGTCTTAAAACCTATCTTGAAGAAAATATTGGAAATCAGAGTGGCGACATTGCTCCCAAGAACAAAGTGATCTTAGTTTAAAGGGGTTTGTGGTGTTGAGCCCACAAATATATGGGATGTGAAGATTGATAGTGGTGTAGAAAGATTGAAGAGATTTTCGAGGACTAAAGGAGTCCATGGGAATGTGAATAAATTGGTATAAATAAGGATATTTGTGCTGCACAAGCAAAGAGTGAGAAACCTCAAACTCGAGCGAAACAAACTCAAGCAATTTTTCATTTTCTTTTCTTGTTTTATTTATCATTATTTAATTATCAAAGTAAATTTTTGAAATTTATTTTTCGTTTGTTGATTTTCAAGAAAAAGTTTAAAATTTAATATCAAACTTTCATCGTATTGTTCTTTGTTCATTGTAATTTAGAACCAACATATGGTTTCATGGCTCTTTATCAATCGTATAAAAGGAAAATTTGAAAAATATGTTGAAATCTGAAAGAAATTTCATTAATTGTCTTCAAACTGGTGTTACAGACTAAATACATTCTGAAAGCATCAAAAGAGACAATCATGCTGAATACATCTGAAACATCATATGCTGAGTACATACCATATATGCTGCTCTGACACGGTACAAAAGGTGACAAAAAACTATCTATCTATCATCTGGCGGATGGGTGCCTGATCAAGCTAACCTACTAAGCCATTCTCCAAAACAAGAATTCATTTTACGTGTACTTAGAGGTGCAACCATCTCATAGCTTGTATGAGCACAACTCCTCTAACACTGGATCTGGTCGAAACCAATGTGGCATCTTGTTATCATCTATCCTTCTGAATGTCACGAACACTCTATGGTGTTGTACCCCTGGAATACAGTGCTTGGCTAACTGTGCTCCATTTACATTTAGAATTAGTAATCAACCCATCGGCAGTGGAATCTCAACAGCTCCCCTAAGTCCCCCCGAGGCCAATAACATCAATTTCTTTTTCAAACAGAATATTGCTCTTGCCCAAAAAAGATAGGATTGAAAGGCCTGACAAAATCATGATGATCTATATGTGAGGGATACAATATCCTTCATCGTAGATGTTAATTATACAGTTGTTGCGAAAGCAATCAGTTGGTAGTATACTCCATCTAACCATCCTTTTTATCATCCACTTTATTTCAGAAGGCATAAGATCCACCTCATCATTTCTTAAGATACCCGGGGGTTCCATTGCATGTCTTTGGTGAAGCTGTAGCAAAAACCACATTGGATGGTTATCTTACCTTTTCTATGCATCCACTTTTGTGGTTCTGAAAAGGTTCTTTCCATTAGTAGACCAGCTCGACCACTGTCCCTTAGGTAAAAAATGCAGTATAGAATTCTTCTTTCATCACTCTTGGAGAAGGCCAGTGTATACAGCTCCAGGCCCTCGAGAATGTTGACAAATTTTCCTTATATTTCCTAGTATAATTTAAATTCTTGATTCTTTACTTTACTCATCTTGTCCAATTCTACCATGGTGGCCTTCTGTGACTGTCGGAGCTGCTCCCTCATATCCAGATTTGTAGGATATCACGTGTTACTTGGCTTTGTAGATAATGGAATATATATCTCATTGTATGGTTATGCCGCCTCCTAGGGTCCTGCGTCAGTGGTTATGAACTCCTCAAAAGAACTGTAGTGATCTAAATGGAAAACATTGCATGTTGGGCATTCCACATATGCTCCTCCTATCACTGTTTGTACGGGAACCTCGACGTTGCACATCAGGCAACCCCTATAATGTTCATTTGGCATTTATTATTGTATGTGCTCTACAATAAAGTTAGACTCATCCTCTGTGGTAAACAAATTGGAGGATGTTTCTCTCATGCATGGGTCGTAAAACCCCTCCTCAGGAATCGGGGTGAGTAAATTTTCTGCCGCTTTTAGGCATCTCTTTCTTCACATAGAAAAGCTCTGTGCTTGTGACGATTGACATTTCAATATTGTGCTCTTCTTCATGGTGCATATGGAGTTCTTTCTTCACCTACACCATTTAGATCTCCTGTTGGCGCAGCTATTATTCACGGCAAACGACTAGTTCCTTCCATTGGATTTTGTTGCGTTATCACTTTCTTCCTCTTCGGTGAGCAGTTTTCTTTTATACTGATCCTCAATAGTGATAGTAGTCCTTCTTTCTTTTAATGGCTAACTATGTTCATCAGGGGACCCTCATAGTTTACGTTGATTTTACCAAAGTTTAAATAAAAATCTATGATGCCACCCTGAGCTGCCCTTTCTCTGTTCAGCAGGAGATTTAAGCCATCTTTAAAAGCAAATATCAGCATGTCTCGACATTTGTTCTGTAGAAGACAAGAAATATCAGTGCGCTGAAATTCAGCTTGATGAAGAACAAAAACGAAGCAATTATTAAACAAATATTTTAATTTCTACAGGTGCAAATTTCTTATTTAATTTATTTTAAAATAATGGAATTTCAAAATTAGAGACAAAAGGAGAAAATTAAAGTGAACAAATTTCAAAATTATCATTTTATTGAGGTTAATTTATTACAAAATTTTGGACCCAACCACAGACTCTTGGCCAAATAAATAATCCCAGATAAATTAAAATTTCAAAAAGAAGTTTAATTTCAAGTAGTGTCATGTCGAGTAGTATGTCTCCAAGTAGCGACCATTGACCGCCAGCATAGATCTTTCGCCTTTGAAATCCACCAACTGATAAGATCCTTCTGAGTAAACTTTTTCTATAACAAATGGTCCCTCCTAAGTTGTTTCAAAATTTTCACCTATCTTGTGGCATGCAAGAATAGGATTTTTAAGAACTAGTACGAGGTCACCAACTTTGAACGACCTCGGGTGAACCAATTTGTCATGAGCCTGCACTATCCTTGCTTGGTAGAGCTCTAGATGTAGTTGTGCTTCTAGTCATTTTCCCTCGAGACTTTCCAATTCTTCAAGTTTGAGCTTTGCACATTCTTCTGCTGTAATTTTGTTGGGGATGGTGACTCTGAGAGATGGTGTCTGAACTTCTAACACTAGTTCAGCCTCGGACCCGAACCCAAGCGCGTAGGGTGTACTTTGAGTAAGAGTTCTAAATGTTTTCTAGTAGGTCCATAAGCTTCTGATTGTTTATATGTCAATCTCTTTTATTTTTATCCAATGTTTTCTTTAAGATTTGTACAAGTGTCTTGTTGAAAGCCTCAACCAGTCTTTTTTCCCTAGGATAGTAAATCGTAGAGTACCTTCAGTCTATCTCATGTCTTTTGACAAAGTTGCTGATCTTTGTGCTCTTGAAGGCTGTCTGTTGTTGGAAATCACTCTGTGCAATACACTAAAATGGTAGACGATATAGCTTTTGAAAAATTGCAAAACTTGTTGTGTTGTAACCTCTTGTAATGACACTGCCTCTGCCAACTTAGAAAAGTAATCCATAGCGGCAAGAATGAATCTATGTTCCTTAGAGGATGGAGGGTCTATCAGACCTATTATCTCCGTGAACCAACACTCGAATGGCCACGAGGCAATAGTTGGGTGTAGCACATTCAGAGGTTAGTGTAAGACCACCCCATGCACTTGACAAAGGTGACATCTTCTAACTGTATCCATGTAATCAAATATTTTTTTTGACCAATAACATCCGAGTCTCTTGATCTTAATTTTCATCTTTCTCCTTGACTGGTGAGCGCAACACAATCTGACATGTCCTTCTTTAATAATATTTTATGTTTCTGCTCTGCTAAGACACCGCAACCACATCTGATTGAATGATCTTCTATAGAGGACATCACCCACTAGAGCATATGAAATAACCTTTCTTGTGATGTGGTATGCCTCATAATTTTTTTTGGCAGCTTTCCAGTTTGCAATTATTTTATTAATGGTTTACACTAACCTTCGTTGATGTCGGCAACTACAATTATTGTTTTTTCTTCTTTTTAGAGTTTGTGTAGATTGTCGAGGTTGATCTGAGACAAAACTCATCATCCTTGTAATGTAATGTCGATGGAATCCTCTGACAAACATGCCAGTTCCTTGCAAGTTTTGCTAGAGCATATGCATCCGTGTTATCGCCTCAAAGAATCTGCTATAGAGTCACCTTGGGAATCTATTCAAGTAGCTTCATTGTGTATCAGTGGTATTCTGCTAGCCTTGGTTTCAAAATCTAGTATTGTGCTGCAACTTGTTGGATGGCGAGTTTTAAGTCGCCATAGATGACAATATCTATTATATTTATTGAGTTTATTAATTCCAACCCACTTATCAGTGCTTCATATTCTACTTTATTGTTTGTACACGGTTCTGTCAGGTTGTAAAAGAATCTTAGCATAACCTTTTTTGGCATGATGAAAATAAGACCAATTCTTGCTTTGCCCTGTATAAGTGTTCCTGATCCTTTACCTTTTCTTGCTAATGAGGCTCCATCAAAATATATTTCCCAATGTACGACATTGGACTATTCTACTTGCAGTATCTGCTCATCTGACAACTCATCATTAAGATGGGAGCCAACTGGAAGTGGGTGCACTGCAAGAAAATCTGCTAAAATTTGTCACTTGATAGCACGGAGGGGAATAAAAG
>NEWO01001545.1:56266-70456 GCA_003013225.1 Phalaenopsis aphrodite
TGATGATATCACAATTGAAGTGTAGAAATATTTAGGAGAATTGGGAGTTTATTTGCTTACTAAACTCTTTAATATTATTTAAAAAACTAAAAAGATGACCGAGAAGTAGAGGAAGAATATTTGGGTCCCCATTTTTAAGAATAAAGGGGATGCACAAGAATGTGCAAATTATAGAGGAATTAATTTGATAAGTCATACTTTAAAATTATGGGAGATATTTGTTAAACATAGGTTAAGATGTATTACAAAGATTTCTTATAATCAATTTGGATTTATATTGGGCAGGTCTACTATGGAAGTTAAATATTTATTGAGAGGTTTGATGAAAATGTTCGAAGATAATAAAGAGGATATACATTTGATTTTTATTGATTTAGAAATAGCTTATGATAATGTTCCAAGAGATATCCTTTGAAGAGTTCTTGAGAAGAAAGGTGTTGATATGAATTATATTAAGTCATTAAGAATATGTATACTAGAGTTGTTACTTGTGTTCGAACAGAAGGAGGATTGACCAAATATTTTCCTATTTTTGTTGGATTACATTAGGGTTTGGCTTTAAGCCCATATCTTTTTGCTTTAGTTCTGGATGGTCTTATTGGACATTTACAGAGGGATGTAGCTTAGTGTATGTTTTTTGCTGATGATATCCTTCTCGTGGATAAAACGAGAGAAAAAGCCCAGGAAAAACTTGAATATAGAGGTCTACATTGGAGTCTTTATTTGAGTAAAACTAAAACTGAATACATAGAATGTAAGTTTAGTAGTAAAAGCTCTAGTAACAAAAGTGTAACTTTGGGTGATCAAATTATTAAAAGGTATGGTCGACTTAGATATCTCGAGGTTTTTGTTCAAAGCAATGGTGATATAGATGGGGATATTAATAGTAGAATTCAAGTTGGTTGGCTGAAGTGGAAGAATGCTTCGGGCCTTTTGTGTGATAGAAAAGTGTTATGTATGGAGTCTGATTGGCAATGAGAAGTGACTAGTGAGAACAAGCGCCTAGGGGCAGGGGCAACCAAATTCTCCAAAATTTGAGCACGTGAAAAGGCAGTGCCCAAGAGGGGCGCAATGGTGCCGAGGAGCAAGTTTTTCATCATTTCAGAAATAGAGTGTCAAGAAACCCATGCTCAAGATAGGCGATCCAATCCAAGAAACTGTTCGAGCAGTATAGATATTTGTCCTTCATGCAGGATTCAGAGAAACTCTTACACAACAGTGCACGAACGATGTAATGTCAAGCAGTGAATGTGAGTTGTGGATGAATTTCTGCAATTTTTGTCCTGTAATCGAGAGAGGAAGAGTTTTTGTGAGTTCCTAGATTGTAGAAAGGGTTTAAATGTGTTGTGAACTGTAAAATATTTCTCCTCATTTCATATTAAATTTCTTGGTGTGTTGTGACTTTGTGGCTTTTTTTCTTGTGTTTTTCAATGTTAAATCTGTTATTTTTTTGGGATTTCTTGTTTGTATGTTTCCGTTCAATTTTTTGTTCTTGATCTAGTTTATATTTTTTTTACAGTTCTTGGAAATAAAAATATTCTCCCAATAAGTGTTGTCAGAGCGGAGGTTCTCTGAAGTTCTTTAAGTTGAGTGGGAACAATGACCTCAGAAACAATGTACAAAGTGGAGAAGGTCAATGGTTCAAACTTAACATTATGGAAAATATTAGTTGAAGAATTATTGTAAAAAAAACTGTATTAGCCACTAGAAGGGATCACAAAGAAATCTAAATTAATGAATCTGAAGGAAGGAGAAGTTCTTGATTGAACAACACCATGTTTGTGTTAATTGTGAAAATGAAAAAAAAAAAAAGAAATTAACTTTACTTAATAGTTTACTTGATCCGACACGCATGCAGTTTGATAATTATTCAAGCTCCTATATCACAATAATCCCATTCCTCAGTCACTCAAATAGTTCAACCTACTCACTTTGAAACTGCACAAGACCCCCGAGTCTTCCTCCTCACTGTTCCATATCGATACAAAAGCTCTCAACTCCATCGTTCCCTCCCCTGTTCAGGCAACCAAACTTCATCTCCTTCCCTGTTCGAGCACATGAACTGTAAAACTCACAAATTTTCTTCCTGTTACGATTTCCCTCATCATTCTGCACGGCAGAAGCCACTCCGATCCTTCCATTCCACGACCGCACACGACTTCTCCTTTAAAGCTTCGCTCATCTCTCCCTGCGCAGCACGATCCTGATCCCGCTTCGCCAACCTCGGTAGTGACTGGTGAGCAAAGCAACGCCTCAACCGCAAAACATACAAGGGACCACTGAAATTCCCGGTCTTTCCTTTCTTCTCTTCAACATCACATGATTAGCCATTAAAATACAGATTATAAATTTTTTTATGTTATTCTATTAATTCAAAAATTTCTTCAAATTCAGAATTATGACATTTTAGAATAATTTACTAGGTTGCTTCATAAGGTACACATCTCTGAATAACTTGATTTTTACATTACTTGTACAAATATGAGTCATCCCAGAAATAAAACCTTGCATCCTGAATAAATTTTTTTTGTTGTTGTGTTGTCAATTCATACAGTAAAAGATCACTAACAATAAAATTAACTATGCCTGCATATCATGTGACAATGACTTTATATATGCTTAAAAATACAATAATTTGATACTGGTGCTAGAAGATTTAATTCCCCGGCAACAGTGCCAAAAACTTGACAGTGGTTATAGATTTGATAAAAACATATATAAAATATTCAATAATTGCAAAGTCACACTTATCAACGCAAATATACGTATCGCTCAAGTAATACAGAGCTCTAATGGAGTTCTGGATATCGATCCCACAGAGAGTAATATTAGAGGCTACGAACTAAGATTTTAGAAAATCAATACTTAATCACAACAATATAGTTCAAATTTCTTATCTGTCACTAAAAGGCAATTGAAATAAATATGTAATTTTAATAACTCTTAAATAATTAATTCTACTAATAAAGTTTCTAATATGAAGTTCAATATATAAGAAAACATTCTTCTCCTTGTCAAGAAATTAAAGTGAATGGATAAAGTGAATTAATTCAAATTGGATTGTGTCAAATAGGAGCATACATATTCTTTACCCTTTGGTCCAGGCATAAAGAACATTGACTAATTCCATGCTTGTTTACTGAATCTGCGGCTAGGCTTGAAGAGTACCGGCTCTCACTTCGGAGCTCCAACGCTCCCCTCGCCTGAGGTCTAACATCTACACTTCAGCACCCAAACGATAGGACCGAATTGAGGATTTTAGTCTGTCACTCTAAAATCTCCAATTCAACGCCTGATAATTTTATTTCCCTATTTATTTACACAAAACTTTAAAGGACTTTGACATCCCTGAATCTTGAATGTAATCTTCACTTAAGTTGTAATACTCAACATATTTTATAAAATTAATTGGTCAGATTGAAAGTAAATTAAGATCAAAGTGAAAAGATCATCACAGCTTCTTTAGCATTCTCAAGGCTCAACCAATTCAAATCACAATTCCACAAAATATTAAGATAAGGAGAAAGACAGAGAAAACTACTCAGAACTCATGGGAAAGATACGATGAAATTCATAATTTATATATAAAAGCAAAGTCATACAAACTACAATAAGTAAGTACCACTTATCTCTAATTACTGCCCAAGCAAACTCCTCGAAGTTCCTCTGAATCTCTTCTTTTCTTTTCAGTACACAGAATTCTTCTTCGAAGCGGTAAAGAGGAAGAAATCTCTCACTTTCCCTCCACTCTTACAATCTCTCAAAGAATTCCTCACAAACTAACCCTAATTTAAATTCTCTACACTCAACACACTTTTCACCACCTACACTCTCCCTTAGACACACACACACACTCTTATTTTTTGGCCAAAAGTTTCTCTTAAAGTTGTAGAAGAGTTTTCTCAAGATTTGCCTAAGCATCCCCTAAAAAATCGTCCACATTCAATGCACCTGTTGAGATAACTGCCGATCTCACCATCGACGGTCGAGGGCCCCGTCAGCGGCCTTCTGGAATATTTGATTCTGAACTCTCGGGAAAAACCCGTCGTCGGCGTCGTTGGGCTCGCTGTCGGCACCCTAGTTCAAATCTTCATATTTTTGTCCTTTTCTCTCCAAATTTGCTCTTTTTTGCATCTTTTTGCTCCAATGATCATAATTCAACATACATGCAACAAAACATCAAAAATACATTTCATTAAAGTGTAATATCATCAAAATCAATGTAAAGTAGGTATGGAAATCTCAACATATTTTCCTTTGGTCACCATGGTATTTGTTTTCATTAATAGTGTATAATTTTTCAACAAGGAAATTTTCGTTACTTTCACTTTCAAGATTACAAGATTCTTTCTGCTTTAGCATAGATAAATGATCAACTATTTGATTATTAGTTGCTTTTTATTTACTACAACAAAGTCAAATTCTTGCATTAGAAGGATCCATCTAATTAATATTAGTTTTGCTTCCTTCTTTTGCATCAAATATCTTCTAGTAGAGTAATCAGTATGCACAATACATTTAACTCTAGTTAGATATGACCATAACTTATCAAAAGCATATACAATTGTTAATATCTCTTTTTATGTAGTGATTTAATTAATTTGAGCTTCATTAAGAGTTTTACTAGCGTAATATATTAATTTAAAATTTTTGTTATATCTTTGCCCTAAAACTGCTTCAATTGCATAATCACTGGCATCACACATTAGCTCAAACTGTCTCTCCTAATCAGGTAAAACTATTATAGAGGCAGTGATTAATTTTTCTTTTAATAATTCAAAGGCATTAATACACTCTTGGTTAAAATCAAATTTTGCACTGTTTTCTAAAAGTTGGCATTGAGGTTTTATGATTTTTTAGAAATCTTTAATGTATTGTCTGTAGAAACCAGCATCTCCTAGAAAACTTCTAACCCCTCTCACTGTAGTAGGAGGAGGTAGTTTAGATATAACTTGAATTTTTATTGGATCTACTTCCATACTATTTTTCAAAAAATTTATGCCCAAGTACAATTCCTCCTGCAACCATAAATTGACATTTCTCCCAAATTAATACTAAATTTGTCTCTTCACAACGTTCTAAATTTTTTTCTAAAATTTTTAAACATGATTCAAATAAAGTTCTGAACACTAAAAAATTGTTCACAAAAGCTTCTATCCCTTTTCAATTAAATCACAGAAAATAGATATCATACATCTTTAAAATGTTGCAGGTGCATTACATAAACAAAAAAAACATTCGTCTAAAAATAAAAGTACCATAAGGAATAAAGAATGTTTTTTTTCTTGATCCTCAAGAGCAATAGGAATTTTGTGATACTTATATTCATTCAAAAAGCATAAATATTTGTGCCCAGCTAGCCAACATTTGGTCAAGAAAAGGTTGAGAAAAGTGATCTTTCCTGCTAATGAAATATAATTTTGTATAGTCAATACAAATTCTTCAACCAGTGACATGTTTGTTGGCATCAATTCATTTTTCTCATTTACAACTACACTCACACCCTCATTCTTAGGAACATAGTGAATTGGACTAACTTCATGACAGTCAAAAATGGGATAAATGATTCCGCTATCTAACCATTTAAATTTTTTTTTCTTAACTACTTCTTTCATTATAAGATTTAACCTTCTTTGAAGGTCAACTTTTGGTTCATGATGTTTTTACAATAAAATTATGTGCATAAAAATTGATGGACTAATTCTTTTGATATCAGCTAATGTTCATCTAAAGGCTTTCTTATATTTGCTTAAAGTTTCCAATAACTTTGCTCTTGTAATTCAGTTAACTCTGAGGATACTATAACAGGTAATGTAGATAAATTTCCTGAAAATGCATACTTTAAATGTGTAGGAAGTATCTTCATCTCAAGTTTAGAAGGTTTTTCTATTTAAGGAATAAGATTCTTACTATTTTGCATAGTGTCCAACAACTCAAATCTTTCCTGAACATAAATTAAATCCTCATTACTTACATCAATGGATTTATCTTTGCTTCGATCCTCATCTTTATGCTTAAAATGTTATTCTCCAATTTTCTCTTCAAAATTATTTGAGAAATAGTTGTTACTTAAATAATCACCAATCTCCATTCTGAAGCATTCATCATCTCTTCCTTTTACTGGGTATTTCATTGATTTTGGTATATTAAATGTAACTTCTAGAACATTGACTCTCATGGTTAACTCACCTTTTTCTACGTCTATCACAGCTCTTCTAGTGGCAAGAAAAATGTCTCCCTAAAATGATTGAAATTTTTTTATCGTCCTTCATATCTTACATAATGAAATCCACTGTGAAGATAAATTTATCAACCTTTAACAATAAATATTCTACAACTTCTTTAGAATTGATGATCAAACTCAGCTAACAATAAATATTCTACAACTTCTTTATGAAACTTTAGAAAGATTTTTAATAACTCAGGTTAAAACTAAAATGTAAGAACATCTAGTAGTCAAGTCTAAGAGTTCTTATTTTCTATTTATTTCAAGAATAATTGCAATTTGGTCATATTTTAAATGTTTAGAAGAATTATAGTAAAACGAAATTCATGAGGACTTTATTAGTAAAGATGATAATACTTTAAGCCTTAATTTAGAAATGTAATTAAGTTCCTTTTCTTAAGATGATTCAAGTGGAGCCAATTTTTTATTAGGCATCTCCTCAAGCTTCTCACATTTTTTCATTCTTGCACTTCTTTTTTTATTTATTTATTTTTCTTTTTCTTTTCTTTTCTTTCTTTTTCATTAGGATCTTTTTCAGTCATTTCTTTTTCTTTTCATGTTTTGTCAGGATTATTATATCTGGATAGCCTTTAATGATTTTGAAATCCTCCATCCTCTTCTTAGAGTTAAAAACTTTCCACGTTTCCTTATTTTGACAAAAATGTATTAGCTTTGAAAAAGATTTTTCATGAAGTCTCAATTCCTTCTTTTAAGTAAAACTCTAAAATTCTTAACAATTCCAAAAAATACAATTTTCCTTACTTTTAAAAAATAAAAACATAATCTTCTCCTCTCATACTAAATATTTTAACTTTGGAACTAACCTTTTATCATTAAAAACATTAAATTAAGTTTTTTATAACATTTATAAAATTTAAAATATAGTTATCTTAAGTTATCCTAACATACCATATGTTACTTTAAATTAAATTTTAAAAATATAGTTCTCTGAAGACAAATAAGCTTAGTTCTTTAAAAAGATTTTCTCCCTTCCCCATAAACTTAAATTATTAATTAATTTCAACATAATAGTTCAGGCAGAAAGAAAAATTATAAAGTTTAAAAATAATAGAATAATGCATGTACAAATAATAAAGATAAGTGAAATTAGCATGTCTAACGAAAAAAAAAGTCTATTCTAGCATTTAAGTTGAAGTAAAAGATAAACATTAAAAATAATATAATAATGTAGTGCAAAAACATAACTTAAACAGTTTAATATAAATGCAAATTTAAACATAAAACTCTAACAAACATACAACAACAAACTAACTATAGGAGAAAACATAAAACAAAACAAAACAAAACAAACAGATAACACTAATCATCATCACCACCTTCATCATCATCTTCATCATCATCTTCACTTAATTCTAAATCCTCCTCCCTATCATTAGGATTATAAGGTAAAAATCTGGGAAAAGTAGGAAATACTACAGAATGGTCACCTCTTAAGAATTTCTACATCACCTTATTATAAGCAATATCATAATCAATTCTTTTTTGCATAAACTCATCATTATAATAAAGATGGGCTTCTAAACTTTTCTGTTTATTCTATAATGTTAAGATATCTCCTTGTTGAATAAATAATTGCTCCATTACAACATTAAGTGAAGTAATACTAGATGTAGAAAGCCAAGAAGTTGAAGCTGAAGCTGAAGTAGGAGTATCAAAGCCTCTATTTCTAGATTTTACTCCAGTATTTTTTTCCATACATTTCCAAATTTGTTTTTCCAATGGGTTTATGAGATGGTAAAACTTCTTTCCAAGTCTTATATTTTACTCCAAATTCAACACACATGGCAGTAATAAGTGCAGAATAAACCATACCTTCAGTAGTTCCTCCCCTTGAAGAAATAAGCATATTCTTGTAAATCAAAGAGCCAATATCAATTGATTTGTTCATATGAATGCAATAGTTTAATGTGGCTCTTTCTCGAGTTACCTCACTGAAGTGATTAGTATGAAGCAATCTACCATAAATAAAATAATGTCATGCACGAGAATGAACATTTAACTTCCAGAAATAAAATTTTACCAGATGTCCATTCTTATTCTTCCATACTCCATTACCATCAGTCAAAAATTGTATAATCTCATCCAATTCATCTTCATTAGGATGAAACTCAGAAAAGAAACAAGTAGGAACACTATGCAACTTCTAAATGTGATTAATCTGAACATAACTTATATCACGTACTACCCTCTCACATAAACCAAATCATCACATTCATCAAGAAAATTCACATAGAATTCTCTAACAATAAAAATCACAATGACGACAATGAAATAACAAAAACTTTCCTACTGTCGCTCTACAATCATATATTCAACCATTCCACTAGGAGGAAGGAAACTTCATTCTGCAATCAGTTTCTTGGATTGCAGATCTTTGTATTGGTTCTGTGATTTCATGCTAGCAAATTTATCAACATAAAAGCTTCTTTTCCTTTTCCTCTTTTCATTTTAGGAGCCATGAAAAATCTTGAAAATTCCAAAAAAAAAGTCCAATAAATCTCAAATATATGATTTTTAGGCTCCAACAAACACATTCTAAACTAAATAATCATTCACCCATGGATTTCTCACCATTCCACCAAATTTTGAAATTTTCGGCCAAACCCACAATGTGGAATAAATCCATGGTGAAATAAAAAATTTCCAAAGAAAAGATGAAGATCTTACAAAAAGATGATAAAATCTAGAGCTTGAAGTCTTTTCTCCAAGCTATTCAAACACAAATCTAAGCCCTAGAGGAGAAAAATGTGAAAAATAGAGGAAGGAGACAAACCAAGCTCAAAAATGGTGTCAACTGATGGTTCAACCCTAAAACCTGCTCTCGGGTTACTTCAGCACTATAGCGCCAAGGATGGCTCTATAGCGCCATCCAAACGCACCCAAGATTTTACGATTTCTTATATCATGATAGAGAATAGAAAATCTAAGACGTTTAAAGTTTAATTTTTTAGGTTTAATGGCCATTTTTTTGTGTGGCATCATTCTAAAGTGTTGGTCTCACCTTTGGTTGAGGTTTAGCTTTTTTCTCTTTAGTAGCCTAGGCCTAGCCATAGGACTTTTCTGTTGACTATTCTTAGAGGACTAGAAAAGGAACTCATGGTGTTGTTCAATCATTAGAAATTCTAAACTCTTTTTTGCTCAACTTGAAGTTCCATACATTAGTCTTAACCTCTAGCACTTAGTAGGTGGGTTCGGTACGGGGGAACTCAAGGGGAGTCTCACATAGGATGGTCAGAACTTAGGACTAACCCGGGTGGTCTGGTTTTTGTTGAGATGGCTTGCACGCACTAAACTTTCTTACATGCCCCAAACCCTAAGACCCATTGATTTGGTCTCATGATTCCTTTTGGAAAGCTCATATGAATGAACCTATACCCCTAGTCTTTGGCTAAGAGGGCTAGATCCAGCATATTGAGCATCCAAAATGAGTCGCCACATGGCTCCTATTGGTTTAGCATGGCTTCATGACTTACTTTCCCATTTTAGCTCAAAATCATCAAAATACCAAAATACCCCTACAACCCTGGTTTTTTGCAAAAAATCCCAAAATACCCAAATTTTCCGAAAAATCATCTCAAACCACTCACCACTACGTAAATTGGCCAAAATTCACCTAAATCACCAAATTTCCAAAATACCCCCAAAATTACCAAGATGCCCCTCATGACCCAAAATTTTCAAAAATTTCACAAAATCCAAAATCGTCCCAAATATTACCAATTTCAATTTGTAACCATCACATTGACCCAATTTGATAAAATTTACCCAATTTTACCAAAAACCCCAAATTTACCATTAAGGGCCCCAAATTAGCCCCAATTAGCCCAGTTTAACCCAATCTTGCCCAATTTCAATTCCAACCAAAATTTTGTTATCCTTAGTCCTAATATAAACAAAATTTACGCCCAAATTTACCCAATTGCAAGCCCAATTTTACCCAAATAAAAAAGCCACAATTTTGACCATATGACTAAATCCACCAAATTGGCCTTCAAACTCAATTCAGATCACTTGAAATCACTTCCAAACTCTTCATGATGTCTCCCTACACCAAATTCAACATTCAACTGATCCAAATCTTAGGCCAAATTCAACCTTAAAAAAAAGCCCAAGCTCACCATGTTTAATTCCAAAAGCCCAAATTCAATTAAAAGCCCACATGACAATTTCCCCTCATGATCCATTCAATCAAAATCATTTCCTAAGTTTTAAATATATGATCAAATCATTCCAAGTCAAGCATCATGACAAAGTCCACAAAAATACCCCAGAATCCTTTCTCATGCAAGAAAGCCAAGCCAAAGGGAAGCCACAAAGTCATTCCCAAGCCATAGGTGAGCCTTGCCACATCACTAAGCTATTAATGGCAAGAGGACAAGCCACTTTTAAGCCTCTTTAAAAAGGCTTTTTTAACTCTTTTAATGAATCACTCTAACCTATGTTTAGCCAAATCTCTTAAGATGGTAACTCATCCTCAATGATTAAGCTGAACCTCCTGATTTTATTCAGCACCCAAACCTTCCTTGAGGGGTGAACCCAGCCTAAATTATGAATTGACCCAAATTGACCCAACATGACCCTTCCACCATTCTTCTTTAATCCAAGACCTTTACACATGGCCAACCCCAATTGACTTCACCAAACCCAAGCCCTGATCTCCCTGAGTCAGATGGTGACCTGAGCCTGGCCGGCCAGCCACCTTGGCCACCAGAAAATCAAAATACAAAAGATCCCCCTTGGCTAAAACCTAAAATTAAACCCATCCAAGCTACCTCATCCCAATTGGATTTTTGCACATTTCTGCCCTCCATAGAAGCAGTTCATGGCACCCACCAATTGCCCCTTATGGTCTCTCTTTCCCCCTCCCCCTCTATTTAAACCTACCCTCCATGGCCAAGAGGGGAGAGCTTGAAGTTCCTTAGGGAAACTCTACCAAATTGTATCCAAAGGTTCTTCAAGACCTCTTAAGTTCAACCCAACCATCCTCAAGCCCTCAAGCCCACTGTTCAAGCTCAATTTCAGAGCTCAAAACTAAAGTTGAAACAGGACACCCCCCCAAAACTCCACCAAAATCAAATTAATTGCACCCACACCATCCCCATAGTGAGAGAATAAAATCCCCCACAAAAGCCCCATCACAGAGCACCCTAAGGTGGACTTTGATTGAACTCCTAAATCGGCCTTGGTTGATTTCATACCTAGGCATTTCACCATAGCTTGAGGCTTCATCTAGGAGCTTTTTGGACTCAAGGGACGCTTTTGGAAGCACCCAATTGAGGCCACACCTCTTGGGTAAAGGTATTGAACCATGACCCTAAACAGAACTTCATTTAATTCTCCATGTTCATAGAGTTGACTTAAGGGTTGAATAACCATATGGATGTGTTCTCCTAATCAAGACGAGTCCACACTTAATTTGGTTGAGTATTGAGTGAGCTATTAGGATTAGAAGTTGGACGGCTCACGGGTTGGCTCGTTTGGGATGATGACGGAGGACCGTCCGATCGCACATTTATGCTATGGACGGTCCTGATGCGGTTGGACGCGAAGATGGAGCAAAGCTACGGGCTGACGGGGCAGCTACATGGACTACGACGCCGAACTAAAGGACGCTTCGTGGAGAGCTCGATGCGTACGAGGAATGCGTGGCGCCGCATCACTTAAGTAGATAAATAGGATTTTTCTTATTTATTTAAATGACCAGATCTTCAAAATTGCATATCTTAGTGTAGAAAAATCATGAAATTAAAATAAAAATACTCTCTTGTTCAGTGAACAGAGGAGAACAATGTGAAAATACTTTCATGTCTATTTGATGCATGTAAATTTTTAATTAATTAAATGATGTTTTTTTTTATTTTGATTCTCCATTTGCATAAACATTTCACTATGACTTGATTTTTGGGGATTTGATAATATTTGTTATGAGGAGGCTTTTATGATTTTTCTAAGGTCAGGTGAGATCTCTAGGCATGGATATTTAATTTTCAAGTTAATGATCCCTATTTTAGTATAAAAATTTAAATAATTAAAATACTCATTAGAAAAATATAAAATTTTTTGTGGTAGGTTCATTGTGGTTAGAGGACCCTAGGAAAAATACAAACTTGGTTTGATTTATTAAAAAAAATCCTAATTGCACCAATCGTAAAAAATGAAATAAAATTAATTTGGAGTAATTATAAATGTAAATGATATAAAAATTATTTTCCACCGTGATTTAATGTCATAGGGGCTCCTCATAAAAACTTCAAGTCAATTAGAGTTAATTTGATCACTCAAATGAATTAATGAAGTAAAATCATACTTTTGACATTAAAATAATTATAATAATTAAAATAATACTTTAAAAATCACCAAATTAGTTTTGGGAGTTCCTTATAACCAGAGGAACCTAAGAAAAATAAAATTGGAATTAAAATAAACACTTCATTTTTTAGCTATTTTTAAGCATTTAAATAATTAAAAATCAATTAAAAATCATAAAAAATACAAAATTGTAAAAATACATTAAAATGTCATATTTGACTTTCTGATCAATTAGAGCAAATAAAATATTTTTTCTAATTTTCTAAGTCAATATATTAATTTCTAAAGGCTTAAAATGAATTTTCTCTAATTTCTCAATAAAATAATTCCAATAATTAAAATATAAATCACAAAAATATGAAATTTGTTTCTTTGGGTTCCATGAAATCAAAGAGATCTAATAAAAATATATAACTTAATTTTCTACTTAAATAATATTTTTTATTTAATTAATACCCAAAACATACAAATAATTCTAATAATGAAATTAAACCTAAAAAAATCATGAAAATTAGCCCTTTGACCTAGGTAAACCTCAAATAATTTTCTTAAAGACAGGTTTTGTTTTGTTTGAATTATTAAATTTTGATTGAAAAATCCCTATTTTTGCATTAGAAATAATTATAAAACTAAATAAATTAAAAAAAATACATTTTCTCCTCTGATGTTTTAATTAACCAAAGAGAGGGGTAACTTTACATTTTTAAGTCATTTGAGTTTAATTTAATGAATTATAGGGTATTAGATGGTACTTTTGGAATTTAAGGCTTAATTAATATTTAGGTTTATCCAAAGGGCTAAATGGACAGCAAATAAACTTAATTGATATGTTTTGATGATTGGAATATGAAAGGGATAAATGGTAGTAACCAACCTCACTTTGGTCTTGTATAGGATAAATTTGTAATTCTCTTAAAATTGATGAAACTTTGAAGAATATTTAAATAAAAAAGAAGATATTAAGGTGAGGGGTTTGATTTTTTGGAAGATCATAACTCACTGATTTTAAGCCCTAATTAATGGTTTTGAAATGACTTATAATTCATGATAAGGATCAAAGGTATAAATATTTAAATCTCTTTCTAAAATTGCAAATCTACCATTAATTTTTAAGGGCTTAGTAGTGAACTAGGCTTAATCAAAATTTTGTTTAATGAGATCTAGAAAATAATCTATAACTAATTTAAAACTTTTTTTAAAACACTACAAACCCATCATTAAAATCAAAGTGCTAAGTTCCTTAATTAAACCAAGTTGCCACTAAGAGTCTTTACTTGTATAATTTACAAATAAAACATTAAGTGATAATTGCCCCATTCTTAGGGTTGGTTAGAACATCAGTTCATTGAGCATAATAGTATGACAATAATGAGTTATTAAACAACATAATGAGCTTGAACAAACTCGAGACTTTTCAAGGATTGTGAGATGCCTGAGGCCTGGTCTCTGGACCTTTCTCATACTCTTTTGGATATCTTGAAGTATGATTAAACTCATTATGTATTGCTTGAGAAATCATCTATACACTTAGATAAAAAGTACCCATTAAAATATGACATAGGATTTGGTAGACACACCTTAAACTGGGGCTTCTTACTTTTTATACAAACATGTTTTAAAAAGTACAAACATAT
>NEWO01001546.1:0-41757 GCA_003013225.1 Phalaenopsis aphrodite
TTCCACAATAGCTTGTTTTGTCATATAGCTTTGTAAAGAAATTCACATCTTCCCTTCTTCCCCAAATGTCTTTGAATAAGAACTCGTTACCAGCTGTTAAATCTTTCCTTCTTTGAGCCTACGTTCTAGTTCTTTTAACCACAATGCTAAAGGAAGATTGTTTCTTCTCATTACATCTATGTTGTTTTACATATTGATAAATGTTGGAACACTTATAGTTATGAAAGTTGGGACTATAAGGACTCATGCTTAATTCATGTTGACTAGTGAATTGATATTATGCTCTAACCTACGTTTAGTGTCCTCTTGATTTGAGTCAATCCAAATGAGTGTGCAAGCCAATCAGCTCGCGAGTTGACTCATTAATGAGCTAGTGAGTTGAGTATATCGAGATGTAGTCTCTAAGTTCAGATTAAAACTCATATATTATAAAAGTTTAAGTTTGAGCTTTACAAAAGATGAATAAAATGATATAAAAGCAAAAACATAATATACTTAGAAATCATCCCTAAACACTTTCAAGTTCTTGTCAAAAAAAAAAAACACTTACTCATCAAGAATAGCTTTAAAAGAACTTTTTTTAAGGGTGGTATTTGATAATATTGCTCCATATATGTGTTATCTATTCTCGTAGGGATCAAGCCCGAGTCAGAAGGGTCTTACGACTAACAACGCAACTATCTTCTAACTTACCGCCCAAGGGCACACACAACTTTAAAAGATCTAATTATAAGATGTTAAAACATACTTTATGCAAATCTTTTGACATACTGTTTTTTTTCAAATTATCTTTTTTTTTTCTTTTTAATTCAGCATTAACTTTGTATAAATTAGTTACTATTTTATTTTTTTTATTATGCATTTTTAACCTACTAACATATACTGCCCACAAAAATTACAAAATAACTTCTAATCAATTCTTAACCTATCATTTATAATCTTGTCAGATATTTATCTTAGAAGTTCTTATTTGAATAGTGTCAAAATAATCCTCTTACCATTTAGATAAGATTATTTTAGCCCCCAGAGATTTAAAAATATCAAATTAATCCTCATATACTAAAATAATCCCTAAAAAAGACTTTTTTGGCCCACATTAGAAGCTGTCATAGGACTAAATTTAACACTTCTATAAACTCCTTTCAACCCTTTTTCCATTCTAATTAATATCACAATTAACTTAGATATCTATCAATGACTTCTTTTAATGCCACCCTCCATACTCATGCATGCCATAACCAATCCATTTTACAAAATTTACATACAAAATTTAACTTTCAAAGTAATCATGAAACCAATACCATTAACTCATTCTTAAGCTACTCTAAGGACATGTTTGGCATAAATTTTGTTTTATGCTTTTATTTTTGCTTTTACTTTTATTTATAGTATAAATTTTGCATGTTTCTAATTGTATATTTCAACATAAATCATCTTATTTTTAAAAATATTTAAAACACCAAAATAAATGCTTTCAATATTTTTAAAAATAATGATCACAACCAAAAAATTTTCAACTAAATTAAAAAAAAAACAAAAAAAAACACAAAATAGGGGAAAAAAAACAAAAGTGATCCCAAACAGGATCTAAACTTTTGATCTTGTACAATAAATCAAAGCTTGAATTTTTTTAGGGGATGGAGCATAATCCTCATGCATTCACATATCTAACACCTACACATTCATATTTACATCCATATCAACAAAACCTTTAAAACTATCTTTTTAAAAATGAAATCCATCTTTTTTTATGCATAGGTGTATGATACAAATGTGTTACAGGTCAAAACATCGCAAGTTGAGTGTTAAATACATAAATACATAAAAATTGTGCGGTACGCATGTAAAATCCCCAATTTTTTAAAACATCATTATGCTACTCAACAGATTAAACTGGTTTGTTTGATGCAATTATGAAAGTTCAGTTCCTTACAGATAAAGAAATACAGATTGGCCACTGAAAAAACTGGGCACTTACAGGTGAATTCTTAAACCAAAACTACATAAAAACATACCTATCAACTGAAGTCAGCCTGAGCTCAGGCAGACAGAAAGCTGATATTCACACAAGTATATAAAAATCACTTTTCAGGGTTTAGTTATTTTAATTTACTTCTGAAATCAACTACTTTGCAGGGGTCATAAAATTCCAAGGAGAGCTGCAGAGATCGATTGGGGAATTACCATCATTATCCTTTATTTCAGTATCAGCGCCATTTTTTACTAGCAACTCTGCAAAAGCCTCTCTCTCGCAGATGACAGCATAATGCAGAGAGGTCTGGCCTTCATTGTCCCAATCAAATAAAATGAAGATTTACATATATACCACTTAATTCCTTGTGTATTTACATATCGAACATCTTAACTTTCAACTTTTACATATGTGCCATCTTACTTATGCATGAAAAGGTGTATTTCACTTTTTTTTAACTAAAAAAAGGGGAATTTTTTATTCGATAAGAAAATTTTGCAGGGTGAAAATGTATAAAATAAATTTTAGACGTTAGATAAGCAAATACATGAGAATTAGGTGGTATGTCTGTAGAAATGAGAATGTTTTGGTCTATTTGGCACTCTCAATGTGAAAAACGAGTTTATAACCAACATAATAACAGATATAAAATGAAGATTTTTGTGAAAGTGTACTGCTTGGTTTATGTCAGTAATGGTGTTTACCTTAGCATTCACATCTGCGCTTTTGCTGAGAAGTATCTCAACGATCTTTAAATGTCCACGATCAACAGCCCAATGCAATGGGGTTCTACCTTCGCTATCTGCATTCAGGATTATAGGTGAAAAAAAAAAAAGGAAGATTTACATGCATAACATTCAATTTATATGTATTTACATATCTACCACCTAAACATCAATTTTTACATTCATATACCACCTTAGCACATGAAAATGTGTATTTCACTTTGTAGAAATTAAAATGGAGGTATTTTTTATGTGATGTGAAAGATTTGGGTGGTATAAATGTAAAAATGTAAATTTTAGGTGTTAGACATGTAAATTCATGGGAATTGAGTAAATACCCCTAAAAATAATAAATTAAAAAAGGAGTGACGCATAGAAATAGGACAAAGGGGAAAGAGGGGCAGTGAAGTATCAACAAGAAGTTCATTGAGTCCTTGCACATTTTCAGAATATGAAAGAATTTCAAATTGAAGTGGCAATTCAAACCAGAAAAAGTTCGAAAAATAAAAGATGATATTAAAATGTTCTAAATTCTAAATGAGTAACAATTCCAGGATAGCTTGTAAAGCTATTTCAAAATCTGAAAGTGTTTGATTTCCCGTATGTTCAATGAAACAATAGGAATCATTCATGTAGGGATAGCATGCGGTCATCAACTAATTATCATCATCATCATAAAGCCATTCCAATTATGTGAAATCGGTTATGAGAATCATTTTTTCATTCGTTATCATTAATTACTGCAGCAGGAGTTAAAATTAGTCTATGCAAATCATTTTTCAAATGAGAAGAAACGAATTGAATTGTATGTGCTACTCTATTTAAGCATCAGAAATTTAGGTTACACTTGATAGGTTATACATATGAAAAACTACTAATTACAGTGGAATTAATGAATATATTGTACAACTTGCACATATTTATTTCCTTGAAATTTTGACAGGTATTACTTAAAAGAGACCGCAATGATGAACCGCCAACTTGTCCGCAATGATGGACTGGCAACTTTGCAATTTCATGGAGAGCCAAGATGGCCTAGAACATCACCAATCTACTCAATTTGTTGAGGTAGTTATTCTCCATGCTTAATTTAGATGTGATATTTTGAAAATGTAGTGCTAAAAAATCATTTGTTTAGGATATCGAATATCTACATGTACAAAAAACACAAGTCCTTTGTAGTTCAAGTTTAGAAATGGAGAGTCAAAAGAGTTGAATTCAACACACCCAAATATAATCAAGTTACTGCTAGCTCCTCTTACTTTACACGCCATAGAAACGACTACATTAAGAGATTCCCTCTTCGTTAGTCGGATTACAAAAACTGTCAAATGCCTTAACATTGTGTTTCTTCATTGAGGTACTAATTAGAAAAAAGTTCTACAAAATCCCATAATTATTAGATTCCAAACAAGACGTGGCATTATGGACTGACAAGTATTGGAATATCAAAGATAGAAATTGCTCGGCTCTAATTTATGTTATATTGATTCAATGTATTTTTGTCTTCCTTTTTATAATGGTGATCATGTGCTACCACTAGTCTATTCTTAAAAATAATAATAATAATCATACTAGCATAGGGGCACTGCAGTAATCCTAAAATGACATCAAATTATGTTTTCTACAATAAAACAAGGCTTTACGCTCAAAGTAACCAAAAAGTTAGGCGTATTATTTCCGAAAATATTGGTGTTAGCAAAAGAAATTTTCAAATGAATAGAACAATGTATCATCTGTAGCCACCGACGAAGCTGGTAAAATTTACAGATTTTTTTCACATATAACCATCATCAGCCATATTTAGGCGTCAATTCTCATAGCCTTAAATAAATTAAATAAGCGTACACCTACAGCTGGGACATATCTAACCTCTCAGATCCACTGAAACACCATTTTCGATGTTCTTCAATAAGCTATCAACTTCTCCTTCTCGAGCCGAATCATGAATTGCATCTAGCCTCCTGTATGCATTTAAAAAAATTAAAATCAGTTATTTTTCACTTTTGAATAAACAGCTCTATATCCAACCAAGGATTACGTACAGTACATCAAACCTAATAGCATTCACTGTTATACATATAACCAGTAAACCAAAACAATTGCCCTGTACTTATACGAGCAAAATTTACAATGGTTCACAAAATAAATTCTTATAAACTGGTCATATCATTTCTGAATTGTGTTGGAAGTACGATAAAAATAATAGATGAAAATTAGATTTGCAAACCATGGCCCCGAAACGATCAAGCAAAAGCACTAAAATTAAGAGTCTAAGACGTACATTTCTTAAGAATTTGACAAAACCAGACAATATAAAGTTCCACAGCTCCCACTGCACTGCTAGTGCACAGAGAGCATGAGAAAAAGTTGGCTACTTTGAAGAAACTTACAGATCATTTTCTGATCCCTCCTCAAGGATTAAACTGCTGAAAACTGGCCCCATTGTTCCTTGTGTGGCCGAACCAGAGGAGGAAGCATCTTCATGTTCATTTTTCTATACAACAGAGCATTATTGAGAGTAGAAAACTAGTATAAGGTATAGAAGGATAACAATAGTTAAGAAATTTAAATCAGATGAATAATTTTAAAGCTTGCCTTAGCTAGACCACTTGACCAAGAAGGAAAAAGCATCTCCACAGTCTCAATATATTTTTGCATTGCTTCTTCTGGAGGCATTGCGCCTAGTTTTTGCCAAGCATTCCTTGTACATCACAACAGTTTTTGTAACAGCTGATTTCCAGTTAAGACAACACAAATGATGCTAGAAAAATAAGGCGTTATGAAGCCCCAAAAGGCGCAAGAAAAAGGTAAAGGGGTTTCAACTATCTTGAACATGGAGTTTAAGACTGCAATTATACCATAGTTAATATGGACCAAAGAATCAGCAACCAACAAAGAAAAATGTTAGAATTTGTATTAACTTTGTTTTCAGTGCAAAAATTTGTAACAGATGGCCTTCTGCAATATGCTTTTGAGAAGAATTCTATAAACCATAAACTAGAAACGGCAGCTATGCTTGAATAGCTGAAAGTCGCACAGTTCTGATAGAAAATAAATGTAATCCGACTATTTCAAGCCACCTCAAAAATAAATTGTCTCCACCTGAAATTTTGAAGTTTGCATGTGTGTGAGAGTATGAGCGTGCATATGAGATAAAAACATATCCCAAACTAAGTAAGTAAGCTGAATAAAAAATTGATCACTACAACAACAACAACAAAAACAAAGCCTTAATCACACTACGTGGGGTCGGCTACATGAATCATTTTTCTCCAGTGCATCCTATTTAGTGTCATATTTTCATTTAGTTTTAATAAATTAAAATCATTTAAAAAAAATGATCACTATTTAATTTTAAAATTTTAAAAATGTTTTCTATATAATTGTCTTGGAACTGACTCCCAAGCATAGCGACAACTCCTCACCCTTCTTCAGACTCTGAAATAGAGGCAGCAATGCCAAAAAAGATCTACAGTTGTAGGAATACTTGCTCAGACTCACTAGTCCAAGTGAAGCTTTTGGCATTTCTTACTACATTTGAAGAAAATTGCACATTTATCTCCAGATTTAGAAATAAAGCGACTGAAACCTGTGATCTGATCCATCAGGTTCGGTATATGTTGTGATGGGGTGGCATATTTATGAGTGTATGATCCTTTAAAAGATAGGACTTAATCCATAAGAAGTCGGCAAATACCCTGGAAATTTTCATGTTCCAGCTCCAAATATGCACTTTTGTGGGTTCAATTTCATATTATATTTCCTCAGTATATCAATAGTTTCTTTTAGATTTTGGGGTGTTTAAACACAGGGCACCCAAAACATTGCTATTTACAAATAAAGCACCCTCAAATTCTCTCTCAAATATCAAATGTCATGATAAAACCCTAACCCATATTTTTCATTTTTATCAAATTCACAATGGTTTGATCATGGAACGGTTAAATGCATCGATTTCATAGTTCAAAAAATCACCTAGGTGCTAGATTTGTAAATAGTAATGTTTTAGGCGCCTTGTATGCCCGCCCTGTATGCAATTATCTCTTAGATTTTTCACATGTTGTTTGAGTGGCAATGATAATACATGTTAACACAATATAATTTAACCTAGCTCAACCAAAACATAACATTTAGGTATACTCTTAAAGATCCACGAAGAAAGGTAAAATTTATGGGAATAACAAACTAAATCAACTCAATATGCGCACCATATTTGTTATGGGGCTACTTCTAATCATCCCCAAAGTGCCACAAGCACACCATCAAAAAGATACACCTGCTTGGTCCTGTTATGATACACATGAATCTTGGCAAGATTGATAGTTGCTTACTGTCACAAAACATCTATATAGGCCAATTGGAGGTATATCATAATTCCCTTAACAAATTCTAAATCTAGATCCCTTTACAGATTCCCAAGGCGAGTGTCATATACTGTGATTATGCACTGCTTCGAGAAACAATTGCTTACTTCTTACTTCTTACTTCTTCATGTCACCAAATCTCCACATACATAGGAGCGATTACTTAGGATGGACCATCTGTGAGCGAGTTCCCCGTCCAACTACCATCAGAGTAGACTTTCACATATTTGTTCAAAATTTTCTCATAAATTAATTCATAATCATGAGTCTTCTTAAGAAACCTCATAATTTTTTACATAGTATCTTCAAGCACTCTTTATTAATTGCAAGTGAAAGAATAGATTAACAGTGCAACAATCTTACCTCCTTGACCGTGTTTTACGAACAGCGTATAATCAGCTTAACTTTGAGAATAATGCAGCATTCATTCCTTATTAGCCGCAACTGAAAGGAGAACTCTGATAGTATTAAGTTTAGCAATTGGTGTGAAGGTCTCCTAATAGCTGATCATATGGCTTGAATGAAACCTTTTGCAACAAGTCTAACTTTAAATCTCTCAATACCCCTCATTAGCTTTATAATTGACGTTAAACACTCAATGACACCCAACCGGTTTCTTATCCTAATGGAGTTTAGTAAGAAATCATGAACCATTATGTTTCAGTTGCTTGAATCTTCTCTTCAACAGTTTTCCTCCATTTTAAGTTTTCAAGTGCTTCATCAATGGATTTATAAATATGCATACTATCAAGTTAGAAATAAAAGTTTTAAAAGATGAAGATAGTTTCCCATAAGCTACATACTCCTGAATTGGGTATCTAATGCAGATTTTCTTGTTGTCAGCATCTGATGAGGAGGGTGATAACTCATGAGTACTAGGACTCCTCTTTACCTGAAATTTCATGTGAATGTGGACTCGGGTTTTGGTTTGAGTTGTTCCATCTTTGCAAGTTGTCATCCACCTACTCAAGATTTTTGTTTCTCCTTGTGTATAAACGCAATTTTTTGTTCTAGACTTCAAGTTAAGTTTGCTTCATTGCTTGGGCATCCTCAACTAGGATAAAAGGGTTGGGCAGAGTAGGTGATAAGACCGTGTAGATGTCATTAAATGCATCCCAAAATTGATATTCATTTGCATTCTTTCCTAAAACATCAGATTTAGGATAATAGAATCGATTTTAAAAAAAATACGACATTCATGGAATTGTGAAATTTTCTAGTAACAGAATAATAACACTTATAGCCATTTTTGTTGGTGGCATACCCAAGATAAACACGCTTGATAGTTTTAAGGTCAAGTTTTATGTGATTTAGCGAATGCTCGTGAACAAAGGATACATACCAAAAGATTTTAAGTGAGATAGTAGAACAAAAAGCTCAGATGCGAGGATAAGTAACCATATAAAGAGGTGTTTTAAAGTTAAGTACTTGGCTAGACATTCGATTGACAAGGAATGTTGTGGTAAGAATTATTTCCCACCCAAACTATTTAGGAAATTGATGAGACGTCATAATCGAGCAGGATACCTCAAGAAGATTTGTTCTTTCTCTTTGTTATCCCATTTTGTTATGAGTTATCAATACATGAACACACATGGATGCTCATTTTTTGAAAGAGGTGACCTAAGAATAGAGTTGAAACATTCATTTGCATTATAAGTTTTAAGGACCAAAATTTTGCATTGAAATTGAATTTGTATTATGACATAGAAGATTTGAAAGATTTGGATTGTTTCAGATTTTTCCTTATTAGGAATACTCAAGTGGTTCTAGTATGATCGTCGATAAATGAGATAAAACATATGACCCCACTTAGGATTTTCACCTTTGAAAGTGCCCGAATATCATTATAGATAATGACAAAAGAGTGTGAAGGTTTATATTGAATAAGAGGATAACTATTTTACTGTGTTTGAGAAGTTAACAAATCTCACATTGATAAAAATTAGATTTTTTTTATTGATAAATAAATGAAGATACATATTAGCTACATAATTAAAATTGAAATGACCCATGCGATAATATTATACAAGACCTGATTTTCGACAAAGATAGACTCAACAAAAAATAAATGAGGGATCATTTGTGTGTTTAGAGAAAGACATTTCATGAGCATATATAAATCTTGGTGCATTTCAACACTGTCAATCATCTTCACCAAATACATCATCTGAATATCACAAAAGTTAGAATGAAATTTAACAGCATAATTTAGGTCAAGAGTAAGCTTGTTAATTGAAAATAAGTTGTAATCTAGTTGGGAAACATATAGCACTAAAGAAAGTTGAATATCTTTAGGGACTTTCACATCTTCTTTCCCAACAATCTTAAAGAGATCCATTGGCAAGTTTAACAAATTTGAGGTTGGTGATCTCTTGATAGTTGATGAGAGCATGAATGTCCCCAATCATGTGATTAGAAGCATATGAATCTATTACTCAAGGTCAAAATCTTCTATTGTTAACAAGATAGGAGGATATGATATCTTAGCGTATTATTAAGCTAGTGGACTTCAAAGTACAACTAGAAATATTCATTTTGTACTTGGTCGTGGTCCCTACGTGTTTTTAGGCTTGTTACTGGTTGTAGGACGAGATTTGTTTCTGCAAATATAAGATAGGTTGCTGCTAGAAAGGAGAGAAAAACAGCAAGTGTTGAATTAGTTGCTTCAAGCCAAGAAAGGGTACGCTTTCTGATGTTGCTCTGTTGTTGCTTGTTGTTCCTTGCGTTATTGTTGTTGTTAGCTATTGTTGTTGAAGGGAGAGTAGGAGCAGAGGAATACAGGAGGGCTGGCTGAAAGCTTCGGCCTGAGGAGGGCCTACAACAGGGAATTCCGGCTACAGAGAAGAACAACGGAGGGATTTCTGCTACAGAGAAGAGTCGAGGAAGGGACTTATGGGGAGGAATTATAGCTACTTACAGGGAATAGTTCTAGTTGTTGAAGGGAAGAAACAAAGTGGAGAGAGTTCCAGAGTAGCAAGAGACATGTCGGGCCTACTGACAAATGAGAGTTTCTACAGAGTCGGCAGGATAAAGCTTTCGCAGGGATAGCAAAAGATCAGCGGAGAAGGTTTGCAGCTTCTAGGATGGTAAAGAATATGTGGCTGAGAGGCTCCAACCAACAACGAAAACTTAATGTTCACCGAAAACGTTGGCTCTAATCAAATTGTTAAGGTCGTTAGTCGTTGGATGAGAAAGTCTTGTAGAGAGTTGCGGCTAGGAAAAGAAGACAGTAGTAGAGTGGATCTCGCTGAACGGGAAAGGATCTTGGGGATCTACAGATAAGAAAGGAAGAAAGCGGCAGAGGAATCTAGGAGAAATTGAGAGCAGGAGCTAGGGTCAAGAAGGGCTGGCAAGATGAATGACGACTCAAGGAGGATTCTGGCGTTGAAATAAGATCTAGGGTTTGCTCCCTAACTCTAATACCATGCAAAAGAAAATAGGTTTGGAGAGGAATAATTCTTTTGATTCATATTATTCACATGTATAGTACATATATAAAAACAATCTCTCCTAATTTACAACCAAATATACCTAACCTAAATTTGGAAAAGAAATAATTCTGAAATAAAAAATAAAATAACATAGAATTGAAAGGGAATAAATTAATCATGAGCTATCTAAGTTGTCCCTATCAATTCTTCAATGAACTTCTCAAATTTCTTCCAGAGTCTTCTCAAAATTCCACATCAATGAGTACATTACTATTCTACATGACACACTTTGATTCTCATAACAATTATTAACATCGCATCTGCATACCCTTTGAATATTGATCAAACATAAAAGTTTTGCAGAAAGGTCCCTAAACATTTTTCTAAAATTAGAATACATTTAAAAATTAAAAACCATAAATCTTAATAAAAAAAAAATCAATTTAAAGCTAACAGATTCTATAAGTTCTACCAAACGTTCCCCCAAGCCTTCAAAATTCTCAATTTCTAACCTTTTTTGTTATCCAAAAACAATGGGTAAATCATAACAAAAATAGGAAAATTGTGAGAAAATGTAGTAATTCGTAAATTTCATCTCTTACATTATGGAGGTGAGATCATAAGGTGATTTGAGGCAAGAAAAAAATCATCATGAGGTGATTTGAGGCAAGAAAAAAATCACCAAATAAATTAAGGGGTTTTTATCTACCCACCATTTAAAACTTTACTAATAACAGAATAAAAAACAAAACTTCAAATATTTCAAAACAGCCACCCAAACCTAAAACCCTTCTTCTTAGCCACCAAAGCCCTTTGTTGTCTCATTCCAGTTCGAAGCTGCCACCCGCGCCGACGTCGTCATTCGACTACGACTGCCGCGACACCCTCTGTCTCTCCTTCCCGCATCATCTTCTCCTGCCTCCGGCCCATGCAAAGTTCGCCTCCTACACGGTTCCTACTTAGCGCTTCCTTCTTCCGGTTCAAAGTCGTGACCCCATTACTGTTTCATTTCTTGTTTTTCGCATCAATCCTTTCATTCACTTCTTATCTGCATTATTTGCATAAGCCTGGGAACTTGATTTGGATCCTTCTTTAGCCACAGGAAGGAATGAAAGGACTATCATACTTTGAGCATTCTTCTTTTTTGTATTATTTGTAAAAATTGGCTCCTACTTTGAGCTGCTGATATGTATTCCTGTACCACGGGATGGAATGAGTAAGCTATAGGTGAAGAGCTATGGTAGGTCTGTCTCTTTTTGGTTGCTTCAGAGTGATTGATTTTGCATTTTCTGGATTTTCTGCATTCGTTTTGGGGTTTGCAATATGGTTTTTTAATCATCAATTTCGTTTGACTTGAGTGTAGAATTACGTGTAGATTGTCTTGTTTTGATTCTTTCTTATTTTAGATTTTTTGAACCAGGCACTTCAATTTGTGTTAACACTATAGTGTTTTAAATGATTTTCTTACAGTTCATGATAATCTGTATTCTCTAGGGTTGTGGCAATATGTTTTTTTCTACAATGATCCAGCTTGTATGAATTTGAAATTTAATGTGGATTTATAACTCATCTTTTCTCATCTTTTTATATATTTTTGAAACTCGCTTTAGTTTGCAAAGCTCAATGGTGTTGAGTTTAAGATTTCAAATTTGAATCGAAGAAACATTGAGGCATGGCATTGTGCTTACTTTGCAACAGATACAGGCACATGCGCTTGATTTTTTTTCTCTATTTGATCTTCTAATTTGTGTGCTGATATGTGATATCTAACTAATAAAAGTTCACATTTTGGTATATTCTCAGTAATGTTGTTTTGTTTGTGCGCAATCAATCACTTTTATGTAAAATTGTCTAATTTTTTTTTTTTTAAGTTTTTAGATATTTGCATTGTCCGTTGGGTGATATTGTTTTCAATGATTCTATTGAAAATGTACATAAGTACACACAATTCTTAAGCCCAATATTTGATATTTATGGATGGACAGTTAATGAGCCAAATAGCTAATGTTAGGCCTTTGAAAGTTGGCTCTCAATTTAAAGATTCAATAACTTTGAAGCAATTTTTGCGGACATTGGTCATTACTAAGAATTTTGGAATGAAATTTAAGGCAAGTGACAGAAAGAGAGTTATTGTTATTTGCTCTTATAGTGGCTGCCCATAAAGAGTGAAAGCCTCAGTGTTGGTCAATGGGCAAACATTTAAAAAAAAATTGAAGCTTCACATATTTGTCCAGGTGTCAACATAGCTGATAAAAAACAAGCAACGACTAGTTGGATGGCTAACGAAATACAAGATATGGTAAAAATCTATCCAAACATGCCTCTAAAACAAATAAAATCAAGCTTAGAAAGTAAGTATGGCTTGCCACTACACTACATGAATTTATGGAGATCTAGACAATTAGCACGGGATTAAATATTTAGATCAGTTGATGATAGTTTCAAGTGGTATCCTACACTATGTGCGGAGCTTATCAAAAGGAATTTGGGTTCTCATATTACCTTTGAGGGCAACAGCATTAACCAAACATTTGAGAGATTGTATCTTAGTTTCAAGGTGTGCACCGATGGTTTCCTAACTGGATGCAGACATCATGTGGGCCTTGATGCATGCCACTTAAAATCTAAATACTTGGGGGTCTTGCTTTTGGCAAATGCAATGGATGGGAATAATGGACTTTGAAAATGTATGATTGAGCAAATGTATCTTCTAAGACATTTGTGTGGCTTTGAAAATGTACTGGCTCCTACTCTGAAAAGTTTTTTTTTTGTTTGTGATGCATTTGCTTTAAGATATTTAGGGGTAACATCGTTGATATCCAAAAATGCTATTTTTTCTAGATGTCATATGCATTTGTGTATCACAATTGATGAATTTCAGTGGAACGAACAAATTATGTTGAGGTTATTGTAGATTGGCAATTTTTTACATGGTAAACGTAGGATACATATGATGTTGTTGACTGTTGGTAGCTCTTTCCATTGGAAAAATTAAATATCACCAACTGTTTGATTTTTCGGTCAACAATAAAACCTTCTTTTATTGTTACCCTGCTGAGCTATATATATTACACATGGCAATTTGCATGCACAATAAACTTGGGCATTTCGATGAACTCCTGACGTCGCAGAAGAATGACTAGAACTCATTCCTACAAGCACCAAAATTGCGCTCAGAAAGATTAGTTAACACATTTAGAAGGACAATGGTAAGATTAAAAACACTACTATTTTAACTAGGTAAAATTTAAATGCATCTTCTCATGCTTACTAGCCTCCTCGCGAGCCAGTCTATTGTTCGGGCAAATATGTGATCAATGCCCAATACTTCAAGTGAAAAAAAAAATTAAATAAATCACATTGTTCTCTTAAAAAAAACCTATCTTTCACAAAACTAATCATAAAAATACCTTTCACGACATTTGTAGCAACGTTCTCTTCTCAAAAAACGCATAATGAGGGAGTAATCTCTCCACTCCACTTCCAACAAAGACAATTGTTTTTGTTCACTCCATTGCTTTTTTTCCTGCATCCTTCTCTCATCAATTGTTTTTACAGTACAAAATTTTTCTTTTATGATATCAGATCATTGTGTTCTTGTATTCGAATGCATTTTTTGCAGAACTATCCTCTAGCCCAGTTTTCTTTGTTATGCTTAATTCCTTTCATATTTATAAAAAACTCCTGCATATATAACTTCAATAGGTCCATAACATACAACATTTTAGCATATAATACAATGACAATTACGTGATTTGATGAACCACCCCTCTGCTCTTCCATCAAAAATTGGTCAAGGCCACCGATACTAAGAAGTACTATCGTCCTCAAAGAAATTTATATCAACACAACTATGTCAACCTTGCTTATAGCTTTTGGATAAATAAGGAAAAAATAGATATCTTTGAATTTAGCAGTCATGAAAGTTAATTCTCACAAAATCACTCAAAACTGAGTTGTATGCTTCATCTGATAAAACAAAAACCATCAGGTAGCTTAGGTCTAAAATGAAATAAGCCTATTTGATAAACTTTTTACACTGTCTATAGATACATATTGAATAATGAAACCCCTGATTCCCAAGTGATCCCTTGGATGAGAGAAACCATGATTCCTTAAAAAAGCTGCCCGTGTCAAAGACACATAAATACTTGTCTTTTAACTATTCAGACCGAGGCCTGCCAAAAGGCTCGGACGATACCACTACCAAATCTTGACAAGATTTACCACCACACTTTCCCTCTCTACCTATTTACACTGACCGCAAAGACTGAAAACAAATTAAAAATGTAAAAGCATGTGTTTATCAAAAAAAAAAAAAAGAAAAACCATTTACAACGTCTAAGAAAAGATGAAAAGCCATGAAAAATTGTTAATCAAGAGTTATCTCCTTTATTTTTCAAGTATAAAAAAAGCAACATTTCTGCGGAAACAACTGTGAGAGAACTGTCCTTTTGCAGGCGTATATCTGCTTGCCAAGCTGGCAAGATGATAAAGAGTTATTGATGTCCGATAGCTGAAGATAATAAGTTAATCATAGAGATTAAGCAACTTCAATTAAATTGAAAAAAAAAACAAAGAACAAAAGAACACTGGCGCCTCATTTCTAATAACGAAATATTTCTCTTCCTCAATTAGTAACCCAACTGGAAGCAACAGCTTTATTATCTCATAAACATCTATGTTAATGTTCAAATTAGGTGTTCAAACTCATCTTTTTTTCTAACTACGGATCCCTGCCCGATTTGCCACAAAAATATTGAAAATTTTCTTCCTTCAAAACATTACTCCACAACCACACTAACGCTTTACATGTTATCATACGAAATGCAGCAAAAAAAAAAAAAAAAAAAAAAGAAAACTTCGGATAAGATTTATTTTGACTAAGCGACATACCACTTGGCACGAGCAGTAACTTTGATTGCTGAAGGCTGAGGAGCAATGCAGGGACCTTCTGTGGCAATCTTATAAAAGGCGTATAGCTGCAGCTGGACGTCATTGGATACCTTGGTCGAGTTCCGGTCTGCAGCAGTGGTGGCAACAAAAGCCGAGGCCGCGCCAAACATCTCATCCAGTTCTGTGCTCTCAATTCCTTCCCAATCATCATCATCCTCCCCTAAATGACTCTCCTCCGTGACTAAACCCCCAAAACCATCATCTCTAACCCGATACCTGTCATCATCGGCTAAGGATGAGCTTTGGTCTCCGGCGTTTTCCTCATTACCTTCCTCCGATGCTTGATCAGCTTCCGATGTTTCGCCAACCAGGTGGTCCTTATCGCGAGCTACCCTAAGATGGTCTTGCCGAAATGAAATAACAGTGGAGATAAGCTTGGCGACCAGGTAAGAAAATATAAGCCCAACGACCACGGCCTGGCCGAGCTCCTGCCAGTCTCCCATTGGGAACGAAGCCTCGGAAAATCTATTGGAATTAAAAAGAAGCTACTGGAGATCTCTAATCGTTGTCTGAATCAAAAAATCTATTGAAATTGAAAAGGAGCTACTGGAAATCCCAAAGGAGGGATTTGGAGCCGGATTTAACCTGAATTTGACCTAAATACAGCTTCGTAAATGCGGATTTACTGATTTAGCACGGAAATCCCGTAAATGATAATGAAGTTACCGGCCTCATGCTCCGTCTGCTTCCATGGTTTCGTAGCGCTTCTCCGCGTCAGATAGAATTTTGAAGATTAGTAATATATATATATATATATATAAGTAACCAATAATTTGACGTTTTACAAACATATACATGTGTTTCAATTTTAACCTACATACAACTTACATATGCCCCAAAAATATGTGTTTCATTTTTATAAATTAAGATTATGATATTTTTTATATGATATGAAAGATTTAGATGATGTAAATATGAAAAAAAAAAATTTAAGTATTAGGTTAATGCTCCTAAAGAATTTCTAATTTGTTTTTATTTATTTGATTTGTTTAAAAAATATATTTTATGATAGATTATTAAGGGCATTCTTTTATTTTGTTTATGATATTATTAATTTATGGATAATATTCACTAATTTAATAACTATAATATATATTCATATATTCGTTAAAGGTATTAATAAAGAAGGAACATTAATCCAATGTGTCACATGTGTCCATTTATAATTATTGCAGTTTGTGTCATGTTAAGATCCCACAGAGTGGCACATAATTAGATTGTAAGTCAAACAAGATAAATTATTTATCAATATTATTTGTTCGTTGATAATGATAGATATCAGTGTCAATAATAATGGATAATTTATTGACCTTATGCTAGTTTTGGTGTGGACTATTTGGTTGTGACTAAAATTTTAAAATTGAGAGTCCCAAAAGCATCTTACATGAAAATACTCATCTAATAGATTAACACAATACATATATATTTTCATTACGAGCGTTATGGCCATCTTCGTTCACAAAGGCTCGTCAAGCAGCCGAAAAAGGTGTTGCACCAAAATTTGATATTTTTGAATAATGATAACATAATTGGAAGATATTGAGTTTATGAGATGTGTAAATTTTAAATGCTTGTGATGTCGTGCTATGGCTCTTAGTGGGTGTTTAGGAAGCATGTTTGATGGGATGGAGTTTTGAGATGGCGAGAGAATGATGATCCGTGATTAGATGGGGATAAACATCATTTCATTGTTTTCCCAGCTAGATACAATAAAAGGAACTCCCAAACAATAATGTATGAAGTAGAAGTTTCACCACCTATCTTACGCATCTACATACACATCGCTTGCAAAAGAAGATGATTCAACACTTCCTAATGTAGAAAACATATATTATAGCGAATTCAAAATAAAAAACAAATTCCTTAAAACAGAGGACAAACATATACAGAATATCAAAAAGAAAAAAAAATAAAAATATAAAAAAAAAAAAAAGGAATAGAGCAAGATTAAAAAACTGCAATAAAAAATTGGGAACCACGACAACTCGAGAAACCCAATTTCTAGTTCATGAGCCCTATGAGGATAATGGGATTCGGTTATACTGCAATTATGGGATCTTGTTAGTTACAGGATCATGGGAGAAGCTCATGTGCCATTCTCCCTGAGTAGGATGCATGTTCTTTATTTTTTTAGGCTTTTTCAATCTATCTACCACCATCACGAGTTTATGTGTTTTTGTTGTTGGGGGGCCCTGCTGGTTTTATTTTTGTTTGAAATTAGGTTTTGATTTTTGAAAAATAGTTTGATTTTGAAAATAAAGCTAAATAGATCTAGAATAATTGATTGTTTAAATAATCGAACATGACATTACAAGTAAAATGTCATCTCGAAAAATTAAATATCACTTAATAATGGGTTCAATTATTAAAACTAAGAAATTTAGGTTATTCGTTTTGTATGCAAAAATGGCAGCAAATATTTTTGTTATCTAATCCAAAAATTAGATAGTGTTTTGATTATCTGGGCAACTAATTTTTTTTATAGGGGCAAACTCCTATATTTAATTACTTCTAAAGAAACTGAAATCACTTAAAAAAACTCTCGATTAAGACTGGGGTAATGTCTTCAAGAATTCAAAGTTTAGTTTCCACGATTGATTATAAAAAAATCAAATGGGAAAGACTTAATGTGAAACAGTTATTTCTGTAACCCAAATGAATGAAAATGTATGAGATGAAGAATATGCCAAAGAAACATATGTGACATCTCAAACTAACCTATGGTTTAACTTTACATTTTTGAAAGCCAGGTTACTTAATATTCAATTCAATGATTTATTTAAAAACTTAGGACTTATATTGCACGACGTACATGTTGATCTCATCTTTAGTGAGGTTGGTTTGTTTCCTTCGCTATAGTATAGAATATTGTCATAAGACTTCTCTATTAACTCTCTTAGAGGATTAGTATTGGGACCCTCACCACTTATAAATTCAAAAAATTTATTGACTCTTTGTACTCTCGTATGCGTGGTTTCAAATCCTCAACATTTAATTGAATTAACTAAAACCAACGTATTGAAACTCGAGTTAAGTTTCTATAATGATTAGAAATGCCTTAAGAAGCTCAATTAGACTTAGGGTTTTCATTCTTTGAAGCACCACACACATCCACACACACACACACCACATACACATTCACACACAGAAACACCACAATTCAAGTCACCTACACTTACAACTCACACACATCCAAAACAAAAAAGAAAACGAATCAATCTTTAAATTTATTTTTTCTTTTTTTAAATTTTTCCATATTTTCTAGAAAGTTTTCTCTTTTCTTTATTTGGAAGCTCATTTCGAAATGGGTGTAAAAAAAATTGCAATTTGACAACAAATTCAAAACCACTTACAAGCCACAAAATTTGATCCTCTCATTAACCACACTCCATAATTGATGTCGTCATGTTAGCTCACCACATTCATGGGTCTAAATCAAATTAGCCATGAATTAAATACAATCCCACAAAGTCAATTTCGGAAGTCCACCGCCATAGATTCAGAATGCCCAAAACCCACAAAATCTAAGCATAAGCCTATCAAGCCATGAGTCCAAGTATATGAACCAAATGCAAGATCATATTTAAATCAAAGACCAATTCCTAAGTCTCTTGGCCAATTAATTAAAATGGGTCTCAAAAAAAATAAGACTAATTAGCCCCCTTTTTTTAGCCAAGTCCACTAATTTTTTGTTTTTTTACTAAGCTGGTGACCCAATTCCATGCCAAAGCCAAACCCACATCTCCATGAGTGACGCTTGACCAAGCCCAAGCCTCCATGAACCCTAGTCCTTATCATGGGAGAGTACAACCCATATTTATGATAGGAACTAAAGAGGAGCCCAAAATAAGCAAGTTTTAATTTCATCTAAAATCAACCAACATTCCCATGTTACCTCCCCATTAGCTTCTCCATGCATCATCATTGTCCTCACATAAGAAGATGGTGACTGGCTTAAGACCTTCCCATTCAACCATGAATGGCAATGAGGGCTTCTCTGAGAGCCACCCCTTTACCTCAAAACCCATAATTGAACCCTTCCAAGGCAGTCATCATCACTAGCTTACCTCCTAAAGCTCCACCTAAGTATCTGTTTGAAACCCTAAGTTAGCTTGTTGGAGCTCCACCCCGCTCCCATGGCCCTGACCTATAAATATGGTATGTTCTCGCCTAAAAAAGGAAGTATGTAGAAACCTTGGCGAAGCCGCGCTAAAATTCCCCCAAACCCTCCTACAACCCTTATCGACCCTTCTTCATTGATCTTGAGCCATTTCCCCCCTCACAAAGCCCAAAATTCACCTTTGAAATTTATGACATGCCAAGTGCTTGACACAAAATATTCTAAAACTTCAATTCAACCATCCTAAAAGCTTCACCGAAGCTCGCAATCACCTCCCCCGATCAACATGCCCTTTTCTCGCAGCCTTCAGCATAGCCTTAAACCAAGCCCGAGCCACCATTTGGTCTATGCCATAACTAAACCCATCCACAGAGCAAGTTCGAGGGAGGAAGAAGTGCACAACATCAAGGTGAAGCTTCCCAACCATTCCAATCGAGACAACTTCTAGAGTTTTATCAGGCTCAAACTCAAGCTCTTCGAGCAGAGCCTTAGTTGGAGCTCACATGAACTCAACATGCTTGGCTCATTTCAGCATTCCCCTGTCGAGTTCAAACAAGCTTATAACTTGGTTCGACACTTTTATATTACTAATCTTAAATAATAAATAAAATAATTTCACTATATTTGATTTGCAACAAACCCAACAACTCATCATTTTAAAATGGATAGTGGCTAGATTACTACATGAATTAAAGGTTCTTATGTTTGAGAAGAATTTCCGCTAAAGAGAAATCCTATTAAATTACCTTACGTATTTTAAAGCTAAAAAGAAAATTAGATACAAAACATTCGAAACATTGATATTTATAAAATGATCAATCAAATAAATATTTTTGAACCGCTGAATCGATGCATTTATGCATGCCAAGTACCATTTTACAACTTACAGAGACCTCAAAGAAATCTTACTTTCTCCTATTAAAGAGTAATTGGAGCTCAAGTGGCATCAAGGTTAATTATTTAGGAAATTTACATACATACCCACACAAATACTTAATATTGTCAATCTATTTTAATAGATACTTAAAATTTACTTGGGCTGGGCTTTTTGTGGGCTAGCCCGGCAGCTCGACAAATCCCGCGGCAACCCAGCCCCATCCCTATCTTTCATTCGGAATGCCGTGCCGAAGTAAAATTAAAAAAAAAACTCGTAGCCCTAAACCCTCATCTCAAAATCAAAGCCTCGGTGCTGCTAAATTCAGCCGCCTTCTTTCTCCCGCTGTTGCAGCTTCGCCCACCTCACAAGTCGCTTGCTTTTTCACTCCTTACAATCCGATCTCTCCACCGGATCATCAATCTGTCGTCTTGTTGATGATATGCTGCACAGTTCCTTCGCGAACTCGAGATCACGAGGAATCGGATTGCAGGGCTCCAGAAACTTGATTAAGTGAATCGCTTCCTCTCCTTTCGCTTCTCTGTTAGCGAATGGAGAGGCTGCATATTCTTAGGAATAGTTCCATCGAGTGGACTCCTTCGGCGGTGGTTGCTCTCGCCACAAGCGACGATGGCTCGCAGGTGGCCGCTGCAAGGGAGGATGGATCCGTAGAGATTTGGCTTGTTTCCCCCGGCTCTGTTGGCTGGCATTGCCAGTTGGTATGATTTTTTTTTGCTCTCTTTTATTGGCTGAGCATCTCTTGGGCTATAATTCATCCGTTTGGTTGCAGACCATCCATGGGAACCCTGGCTCCAGAGTTTCTTCAATGGTCTGGTTACCTTACCGTTCAAAGAGTGGAGGGCGAGGTCGTTTGCTGTCTTCCAGCATTGATGGATCTGTTTCAGAGTGGGATTTCTTCTCGTTAGCGCAGAAGGTTCACCAACTTATTTTTTGTGATTTTTTGTGCTTTTAGTTGGAGTTTACTTGATTTTCTTACATGATTCACCTGTCAATTGAGTTTACACATATGGTATTTAGGATTTGATTTTTTTTCTTTTTTAAAATTTTTTCATATTTTCTAGCAAGTTTTATTTTTTTTTTTAAATTTGGAAGCTCACTCCGAAATGGGTGGCAAGAATTCCTACTTCACGCTGATGTGGTTTGAGATGCACGTAGCTTGTCATCGTGAAACTGGGTTTTTTTTTTCCCTTGGTGTTTAAAAAGCAGCAAATAGAATTGAAAAAAGCAAGCAAGCGGATGCTGAATAATTCGTGCTAGACTGAAAGCTGACCGGAGTTATGCTAACATACCACCATTCTTATTAATGCTAGTCATATGATTCTTGTTAATGCATGCACCACCTCAAGTTTGGTTGGCCTAACCTGAGGATTTTGCTTGGTGACTTTTGTGATGAAGTTCTCAACGGCTACTAGTGCGATAGTTATACAAATTAATTGATGAGAGAATATGCACTTGTTATTTGTAAAAGATGTGACATTTTCTTACGGTGGATGTTGTAAGTTTTATTTTTTTTAGGACATTTACATACATACCGCACAAATCTCATATATTTACATATATATCACCAAACTTTCATACTTACATGCATAACATTCAAATTTTTGACATCACTTAAAAATACCACAATCACTGACTTTTTAGAAGTGAAATGCTACTTTTTATGAATGGGCTAAGTGTTATAAATGTGAATTTCAAACTTTAGGTGTTAGATATGCAAATGCATAAAAATTGTGTGGTATGTAAGTGAATTTTTTTTTCTTAAACTCTTTGATGTGGTGTCATGGCTGAAATTTGATTATGCTTTCGAGAAATTGTTTAAATGTTGTAATCCACTGTGTAGGAAACCTTGGGGCCTCAGGTCACAAAGTGCATTTCATGGTACTAGTTGTGGAAATGGAAGTTTGTTTTAAGTTGTATTTTTTTTTTCATAAACTTGGTTGAAGATTTATTTAACGTCTTTCTGTTGTATAACTTTTCTGAACTTTATCCCAGCGAGCATCATTATTTTACATTTTGTGATTGAATTTCAGTTGCATTGAATTTTTATTTATTTTTGGAATTTATCAATCTGTTGAGAATGTTGTGCTGCTTTATTAATAGTTGATGACCTCATTCACCATATTGACGTACTTTAAATTTTTTACCCTCACACATTTTGCATATTCTCCATGTTTTGTGAGTAAATATGATCCCTATACTATTTTGTTCTACCCCAAGCTTTATTTACTCCACATATGATTGAGACTATTTCCTAATCTTTGTGCTACGAGGATATAATCTCTAGTATTTTTTAAGCTTTTTTTATAATAAATTTCAAAAGAACTAGTTCGTTTTTTCACTCCTCTTCATAGTGAGTCCTGGTAGCCGCTATCATGTTTTTAATTTAGATTTAGATGCACGACTTGAGAAGTAGAGAGGGATTTTAAGTCATTTTTTTATATTAATGAACCTTTTGCAGATGATTTATTGCATTTTATTGATTTTATTTGGCGTGTTTGCTTTTGGACAGGAAGATCAACAATTGTCTTGTAAATTTTCTTATGGACAAGTTTGCTGAACTAATTGTTAATTATATTAAAGTTTTTTGATACAATATGTTTACTATTTTTTGCTGTTTATAGCTATTAGATAAATGACCTGTTGTAAGCATTTTTGTAATATCAACTCGATATGATTTATCACACTAGTTTTAGTTTAATGAGATATTGTTTCATTTGAATTTTTCTGACTGTTACATGTATCATGTTCTTTTGGTTTCTCTTAGATAGTACTCGATACCATAGGTGTATCCATCTGGCAGATGGCCTTACAACCAATCAATGATTCATTTCATTTTGGGGGAAAAGAATTACAACCTTTACCAAATGGAAATACTTATCAAGATGGGGATAGTAATTTTGAATCTTCTTATTCCGACGGCGATGAAGACCCTACTGAACTAAATGCTGCAATTATTGGGAACAAAAATTTGCACTTGGCCCTTGCATGCGATGATGGCTGTGTGCGTTTATATACTGTTGAGGAAGGAAATATAACTTACAAGAGGTCTTTCCCTAGAGTCAGTGGTTAGATCTCTGCTTTATGCCTCATCATTTATAGTTTATGTTTGAATAAATATTATTGCATATCTTTCTTCTTTTCTTATATTAGGACGCACACTAAGTGTTGCTTGGAGTCTCGATGCAAAATTTTTGTTTTCTGGGAGCAGTGATGGGTAAGTTTGTAATTTAGTCATTGTAATTATTCGTGTTTTACGTGTCAAAGTTAATGCTTTTTTTATTGATCAAGCTCTCCACTTCCCTATTTTGTTGATGCTTTTTTTATTGATCAAGCTCTCCACTTCCCCATTTTATCCATTTTTAAATTTATATTTATTTCATACAATCCTTTTTATTATTGCCACTTTTTATTTCATAATTTATTTTGTTCCAGTGTCATAAGGTGTTGGGACACATCATCATTTCGTGAGACCTACCGTATTACCGTGGGGCTTGGAGGACTCGGAAGTGGATCGGAACTCTGTGTATGGTCTTTACTATTCTTAAGGTTGCAAAATTCTAAATATTATAGTGATTAGTGATGAAATTTTTCTTGAAAGTGATTCTTAATTTTGTTATTAATTTATTGTTTTTTTAAATCAAACTATATCAGGTGTGGAACCCTAGTTAGCGGAGATAGTACTGGTAGTGTTCAGTTTTGGGACAGTAGACATGGAACCCTACTGCAAAGTCATACTTATCATAAGGGTGACGTTAATGCTTTAGCAGTTGCTCCAAACCACAATAGATTGTTTTCAGCTGGTTCAGATGGCCAGGTATATGATTTTTCAAATTGCATCCTCTCTTTTTCCAGTTTCATCAATTTCTTGTGTAATAGTGGATATTGCAATGTTTTTGTTCGTTTGACTCGAGCACAAGTAATTATATTCTAAACTTGAAGCTTAGTAAATTTCTGAATTTTAATTGATTTAAGCTCTATACAATTTGAACTTAGCTCGATAAATTACATATATATTTGTATGCGTGCTAAGACATATACATAGATATGCACATATTTACATCACACATAAATATAACATTGATTTGCATTTATGCGTCTATTTTTAAGAAGATTGATACTTTACTTTTTGTAAATAAATTTTAAATACTTTGTACTGATGATAATCTTGATTGGTAATTAAATATTTAAATTTGTAGTTTTCGGATATTCCAAATCAAAGCCCACCCCGAAATTGATAATTGTTGACTCAAATTGAATTTGGATTGAGCCTAAATTGATATATTTAAGTTTATTCATCACACTTAAATTCAACTCGATTTTCCCATAATTAGTTGTTTAATTTTTGTTTATTTTTTTACATTCTTATTGTAACAAGATTTGTGTAATACTCAATTTTGTTCAATTTAGTAAATTTTCAATAATTTTAAAATATATGCATCTACTTTTAAGAACATTGATACTTTACTTTGTAAATAAAATTTTAATACTTTTTATTGATGATAATCTTGATTGGTCATTAAATATTTAAATTATTAGACTTTACTTGTTCCAAAACAAAGCCCGCCCCAAAATTGGTAATCGTTGACTTAAATTGAATTTGCATTGAGCCTAAATTGATATATTCAAGTTTATTTTTGTTTATTTGTTTACATTCTTATTGTAACAAGATTTTGTGTAATATCCAATTTTGTTCAATTTAGGTATATTTTTAATAATTTTAAAATATTTGTGGGATGAAAGTCTTGTTGTTGTTGTATCCAATTTTGTTCAATTCATGTAAAATTTAATTATTTTAAAATATACCCAATTTTTCACACCGCTTGAAATGCATTCAAATTGTTTTCATAAAATTTTCCATATTGCAACTATCAAAGTGATGTATAACAATACATATAAATTATCAATATATTTGATCTGAAACATTTAAAATAATATCTTAATTAAACTTAATTAATTACTTAATTGTAATTCAAGTTATTTATCCGACACTGCAATATTTCTACTTTATCATGTATGCAGCGTAATGGTGAATTTTGGATTTATGTGATTTAAGCATTAATATTTTTTATGTATACATATATATGATTAAAGTTTAGTACCTTACATTCTCTCTCTCCCGATTTCCCATCTTCAATTCTCTCACATCGAGATTGTTTCATAGTGGGAGAGGGGATCGCGATCCCGGCGATCCCGTGTGGTTGGGAAGGCAAATTGATAGTTGGGCTCTCAATGACAGCTGCAATGTGGAAGTGAGAAAGGAAAAAAACGGAAATGGAAATGAGGAAGAAGCAGAAATGAAATGAAGAGGAAGAGAAAAGAGGAGGAAGAGAAATAAGGGAAAGAGGACTTTTGAGGAGAAATTAGTATTTTGAGTTAAAATATTCATATGTATATTTTTTTATTTTTAATCAAATAAATATTTATATTTATTTCAATCAATGTAAAAAATATTTATTTAATTGATTACAATTTCATGTGTTTGTTGTTAGTTAACGAGAGACCGTAAATTTTGCATAAAATTATTAAATAAGGATTGTATTATTATGCAGGAAATTTTTTTCGAAGTACGAGCATTACTTTAGATTGTTTATATATTAAATTAGTGTTTGGATTAAGAATTTCTTAAAATCTTAAAAACTTGTTATTTTTGACAGGGGCTACCATGTCAATCTTGCTGAGATAATCATGTGCTAAATTAATAATTTCTTTTTTCTATATAATTATTATGTGATACATTGATACAAAATTATATTTAGAATGTTTTTGTATGTTATTGAATACTTGCATTTTTAAAATAAAAACAAGTTTCAGCGTACACTACCTATTAAACTAATATTATTTTTATTGAATTGGTGAACTACTAAGCCAATTGTTTACAAATATGCTTATAAAATTATATATGTATATAAAAAGGATCTTTAATAGGTAAAATGATTAAATGAATGCCACAAATATTATGATATACTTTTATGCTGATGATCTACGCTATTCCTTCTCCAAATCTTCTCATTTTCGATCCTCAACCACCAAATTCTATCTCTGTCACCCCTACACCTCCCTACAGACTACTACTGCTATCCCACCTTCCTATCTCCGTTCAAGCTCCTCCCAACCACCCCATTACCGCTGCCGACCACCAACAACTCTTCCCACTTGTTGTTCCAACAGTACACGTTCCCCTAGCTACCACGAGAACTCTGGGCCGTCACCACCCCCGCTAGCCATCTCGACCCATCTCGCTGATCTTCACCATCCATTGGAATATAATTAGGAGTGTTTTCTTGTGTCGTTTGTGTGTTTGTGTTGTTATTTTTGTTTGAGTCATGTTATTATCCTATTTTAATATTAATGAAAGTTTTTTTTGTGTTTCCCACTATTTTCTGTACTAATTCCGGTATCATTTGGTATCAAAACTAGCTTTACCTTAGTCTCATCTTAGGGTTCCCAAGCATCCGCCCCTACCCACTCAAATGTTTTCTTCTGATTCCCAACTTTAGCAATGCCACCACGAAGAGGTCCATCTAATCCGTCGTCTACAACGGAGACCTTCAGAGCTGGATGATAGAAACCAAAAGAGGTTACCTTCGTCTGTGATCGAGAGAGTCAAAGTGATGACAAGTACTAAGAGATGAATCCGTTCCACAGGGAAGATAACAGTGAGGAGGAATATTGACCACGCCATTTTGGTATCCAATTTCAAAGGAGACTGAGAGAAGAGGCTCCTTATGGAGGTTAGTGGAATTTGGCATTAAGACGAACCTTCCATAAGTTGAAGGATGTATGGATCCTGATGAGTTTATTGACTGACTGCAATTAGTCGAACGGATTTTTGAATATAAAGATGTACCAGAAGACAAACGGGTCAAGCTGGCCGCTACTAAGCTTAGGAAGAGCGCCTCCCTATGGTGGCAAAATATGCAGAGGCAGAGGGAATGCAGTAAAAAAATCACTAGGTGGGAGAATATGAAGAAAGTAATGTAGAAAAAAGTACCTCCCACCTTACTATCTCTAGGATATGTTTCTAAAGCTCCACAACTTGCAGCAGGGGGATCATTCAGTTGAAGAGTTCAGTGCCCAATTCGACCACTTGCAGATGAAATGCGAATTGACAGAGCCAGAGGAACATACAATAGCGAGATATGTCATGGGTTTGAAACTTGCCATCAACAATGTGATGCAGTTGCAACAATACTGGGCGCTAGAGGATGCCTAGGCATTAGCCTTGAAAGCGAAAAAACAACAAAAGCAGAGTTGACAACAATCATCTTTCAAGCAACAACTTTCATGCAAGCTGCCACCTACAATTACCACAACTGACAGGGTTATCTCAGAAGACACAGGCAAGCCCGAATAAGGGAACGACACTACAGATCAAAGCGGGAAGAAACATGAAAAGGGCAACTCCTCCAACACAATGCCGACCAAGAAGTACTAACGATGCCACAACTACTGCCACATTGCCTCCGACTGCCCTACGAATATGGTAGTCACACAAACATATCAAGGCGCTGTAGTAGAAATTAGCAATGAAGAGAAAGCCGAGGAACATGAGTATCAACTTCCCCCAGTTGAAGGAGAGGCGTTAATGATTCGACAGATCATGCACGCTAATGATACTGGGATTCACAGTGGCTTCGCCACAACATATTTTACACCAGCTGCACAGTAAAGGGAAAGGTATGTAGTCTAATCATCGACGGCTGAAGGAGCAAGAATGTGCCATCGACGCAAATGGTTGTAAAATTGAGATTGACAACTTAGAGACATTCCCAATCATATTCACTGACGTGGCTAAAGGAAAATGAGGTCATCATCATTCGAAGATGCTTGGTAAAATTTTCGATCGGATATTAGCTGCATGACCAGGTGTGGTGTGATTTGGTCCTTATGAATGCTTATAACCTTTTATTGGTTGTGGGACAACCTTGGCAATATGACCAAGGGACTCAACATGACATATAAATACACGTATTCCTTCACCAAGGATGGAAAACACATCACCCTCCTTTCTTCGATGGAGTCCGATGTTATAGGACCCCTTTTCAACTGAATGGCGTTAGTGGAACCGATTTTAGTGATAACACTAGCGGGAAGGCAGAGACACCCGCCCTTGATACAAGAAGATATGACAAAGGTTATGTCAGGACGACATCGTACCAACAACACCATAGCCGTGTGAGAAGGGTCTGACTACTCTCACTATGCGTGCAATTGAACTGGTCTTAAGATACTCTGGGAAGATTCATCGATGTAAGCGTGGTGCACGACCTCCAAAGATCATATCGATATGGACATTTACTCGTATGATTGGGAAGACCCTCATATATCGCCAGTGGGATTCAGGTTGGCCGACAACAAAACGAAAGCTTCGACTAATAAAGTAGGAGATTGACGCGGGCATAGAACAGTGCCCGAAATTGGGTTCTTAATAGGGCCTGAAGCAGGGCGCTCCAGCGGGGCCAAAGCCCTAGTCGAAATTGTATGATACAGCGTGAAGCCTCGCATGACACGAGAAACTCCTGCGCTCGCAGATGTGGGAGAACCCGCATCAGGGAAGGAAATTGTGAATTCTCGCGATTAAGCCAGGCTATTCACACTAGTTCTTTTATGGGAAGTAATTTCTGGATTCCTCCTGGCTTCTCTTTGTGTAGAAGTTTCTCCTAAGCCTATAAATTGTTGTCTTTTTTGTATGTGGAAGTAAGATTTGAGTTGTGTTTGAGTTCAGATTGTGTCATCTTCAGTTTTCCTATGTGGAGTCCATTTCCCTTTTCTAAGTTGTATCCCTGGAGATGGTGGTGCTCCGACTGTATTCTTCTGTGATATAATGATTGTATCCTTCCCTTTTACCTTCTCCAAGTTTTCTCCTCTCCGCTCAACCACCAAACTCTCCCTTCGTGACCACGACACCAAACCATTACCTCCCTACAGATTACTACTACTATCCTGCTTCCCTAACTCCGTTCAAGCTCCTTCCAACCATCCCATTATCACTGCCGACAACCAACAACCTTTCTCAGTTCCCACTTGTTGTTCCCATCGTTTCACACCTTCCCCTCATTGCCACCAACACTTTGGGTCTTCACCACACCCGCTAGCCATCCCCACTCACCACCAATCTCCGCCACCCATTGAAATATAATTTGGGGTGTTTGCTTGTGGTTCTTGTGTGTTTGTGTTGTTATTTCCATTCAAGTCATGTTGTAATCTTGTTTTAATATTAATGAAAGTTTGTTTTTGTGTTTCCTATTATTTTCCTTACTAGTTCCGGTATCACATGTTAACTCTGTTTAGTAAGTAGCCATTTTTGCTTAATATTGATGTGATATTAAATATTTCTTAATAGTTATTAAACGATAGGTTTTTTTTTCCCTTAATATTAACATTATATGAAAAAATAACTCTTTTCCCTCGCATAATTTTATCCATCAATTAAATATTTTTTTCTCCTTGCTTATTTTAAAATTTCTTTATATTTCTTTTTCGTTTATCTGCTTTTGATCGCATAATATTGTTTGTTTTAGAAGATAAGAACATTTACTTTATTTTAACCAGTTGTTGGAGCATTGCCAACTTCAATTCTTGTTAATATTTTTCTTGTAGAGTTAAACTCAATAATTATCACTAAAAAGCTTAGTTTTTTTTATTTTGGTCATACACGATGTGTGGAGGAGGATAGTTTCTCATTTGGTCACGCCATTACATGATTGGAAACTTGAATCACGGTGAAATCAGTTAGCTAATTATGATCCTAGGAATTTGTTTGTTTGGCCTTGCTGTACTGTTTTATTTATTGCTGTTTAATTTTCTTGATTATTGTGAATTGGTTTTTTACTACATGTCATCATAAATCATCTGATTAAGTATTCTTTTATTGTGCTTATAATGCTTACCAAACACCTTGTCTTTTCAGTTCTGAAGTTCTGACACAACATTTGCTTCTTAGGGTGCCTACTAATGTTTTGAAATCATTTAGGTTATTCTCTACAAGCGCTCCGGTAATGCTGTTGATTTGGGTAAAGTTAATAAGCCTTTAGTAGATCATTCTCACAACTGGATATATGTTGGTTATGTGAGAGTTCATACCCATGACGTGAGGGCCTTGACGGTGGCTGTTCCTATTAGTTCAGAAGGTCAGTCTCATTCAGCTATTAGTATACATAGACATGTGTGCCTATCAATGATAATTTCTTCTTTATCTGTGACAGCTTCTTCTCCTAATGAAAAGTCATTAGGCAATGTACGACATAAGGATAGATCTATAAATTTTACTTACCATAAATGGGCACACTTAGGGGTCCCCATGCTTATTTCTGGAGGCGATGACACCAAGTTATTTGCTTACTCTGCCCGGGAGTTCACACAATATTCTCCTCATGATATCTGTCCCGCACCTCAACGCATGCTTCTGCAAATTGTGCCTTCTACAGTCTCTGATGGAGCTTCTGTTTTACTTGCACAACATGGAACACAGCTGGATTTGTTGCTTATAAAATCAAATCATGGTGAGCCACTTAGAAGAAGCAAAGCAATCACACAATTTATAGCTCATGTTAAAAGCAAGGAATCTAGAAAAATCATTTCTAGTGCCATATCCAATTCTGGTAATCTTTTTGCTTACTCTGATCATGTGAAGCCTTGCATTTTTGAACTGAAGAAGCCGAAATCCAGAAAAAGTGGCTGGTCTGTAACCAAATTACAGCTACCTCGACGATTGCCATATGCTCATTGTATGGTTTTCAGTGTTGACTCCTCGAGGTTGATGTTAGCCGGTCATGACAGAAAAATTTATGTGAGTTGTTTGATGAATTTGGTTGTGGTATTGTTCAACTTATCCAATTCCTAAATAAAGAAGAGGAAAAAAGTTCTTTTTGAATTTGGTTTATTTGACAGTCTTAGCCTCAAAATTTGGCTGGTGATGCATGTTTTTTTTAATCGTAATGCTTTTATATGTTTATATTGTGGTGGTATTAATTTGTACCTCAACACATTTTTTCTTGGAAAACTAGGTTTTGGATGTTAAGAGTTCAGAACTAGTGCATACTTTTTTGCCTCAAGGAAAGGATGGTGACGTGAGCTCAGTACCTCAGGAACCTCCTATAACGAGGATGTTTACTAGTTCTGACGGGCAATGGCTAGCTTCTGTCAATTGTTTTGGCGATATTTACGTTTTTAATCTCGAGACATACAGGCAAGTTCTCATTGTCACTTGAATAGTGCTTTGTGAAGCGCATAACCTCTCTCTCTTATTTTTTTAATCAACAATTTGTTAAATCATGTACTAAATCACTAGTTTCTTACAAGCTTTATTCTGTTGAGGTTTCTCCATAGTAGCTTTGCTAACCCCCCGACTCGTTTAGTCTAAAGCACTGTAATTTTCTCATATTTTATTTTGTTTGTTGTTATTTTACATGTTTAAAGAAGATTTAGATTGAAAAATTATTGGCATGAATTGCCCTTTGTTCTAAATATTGCTTACACCAATCATCGAGTAAAGTTTGAATGCATGTGTAAGAGCATTTTATGTAATCACATTATTTGATGGAAAAGTAGTGTCCAATTACACAGATGTTAATTATAAGTATTTGTCATCTATTTCATGTTGCAAGTCTTCTTGTACAACAATCATATAGGTGGTTTTGTCTTATCTTTTAGGTGTTTAAAACCAGAATGCCGAGTAAAGAATGTAGTTTCCAGGAGCAAGTTCATATTTTTTCCTTGATAGAACCAATATGGGTTTTTGAATGTCCCAATTGATGTTGCAGGAGATAAAAAGTATAAGAGAAAAGGGAGTTCACCGGAGGTTTGGGAATTTTGAGATTAGAGGATAAAAATGATTCGGGTAAAATTTAAAGTGATTCTAAGATAACTACACCTAGGGTATCCTATTTAAAGAAAATATAATTTTATTTAAATTTAAATGAAACTAATCATATTTTGCTTGACTCGAGCCCTGCTAGACAACTCCAATTCAAACACAAGATTATTTGTAGGATAATTCAATCTAATTAAAAGAGAATAAATATATGGATCATAAATTAAATTGAATAATGAAATGCGATCAGGTATCATGACCTAGTTTGGTTAACTTTATGCTTGGTCAAAACTTTAATCCTTGATTTGGGCTTCTATGTTTCGCCAATTTCTTGGGATTAAAATAATTACCCTATGAAGAGCCATAAGTGCAGAATTTGTCAAAATGTTTGCCATTAACTATGCGAACTAAACTTTTGTGATTTAAAAATCTTTAGTTGAAGTTTGATTCATCTGACAAATAGGATAAATATGCATTTTTGAAGTACTTCTTGTAGTTTCGTTTAATAATTTAGCTGTCTTGGCATTTAGTGTAATGATTGCTGGTGAAATATAGGAAAATAACATTATTTATCTAAGTAGAAGCTCCACCTACTGAAACTCTATCAACAAGCATAATAGGCTCGAAAATACCTCGATAAGGTATTAAATCTTTAATATTAAGAATTGGTCTAAAATCAAAATTTCAAGGTAAGTTAAATGATATAAATAATTGAAATCAACTTTTAAATATGTATTCTTTTTTTTTTTTTCATTTTCTTGTATGTAACTTTAAATGTTTGCTGGGGCAAAACAATTTGGTTTATGATCTTATTATTTTGTGTTTCAATTAGGGTTCACAGATTAGGTTCAAGTCAAACCTGAAAGTTGACCGGGCCCAAGTATGCTTGATTCGAACCTAATATATTTATTGAATATTTTAAAATATTTGACTTGAATTTGACTTGAACAGAACTCATCTAGCTTCAAGCTGACTAATCTAAATTTATACATATATAAATCATTCCATGACCCCAAACAGATATGTTTATGATTCAAACCTGCTCAACTCAAACTCAAATAGTAATTTGGTTAATTTCTGTTTAATTTTAGTATATTCTAGTTAATCCTAATATAATATGAATAATAATACGGTTTGTAATTTATACTCAAACTTGATTCAAATAGTGATCGGGTTAATGTGAACTTTGGTTTTTTGAGTTTAGTTTAGATCGGTTGTTTGGTTGGGTCATATATTGACACCATGGCTTACAATGCACATTTATAGAAAGGTTAGGTCTAGGAGGGGTTCATTTAAATTCATTTGTTTTTTCTTTACAGATATTTTCATGCTACTAAAGCTTCAGGGAAAATGCTCCTTTTAATGCTGTAGGATGTTATGCATGTACCTCAACACAAATGTGAGACGCGGGTTCATTTATAATATTTTTTTAAATTATCCTATTATTTTTTAACTAATGATCTCAATTTAAGTTCCATAGATTGATTTATATAGTTGTGCTAATGGAGCCTTCGGCATAGGCTATGGAATTGGTTACACAATCGTCCCTTGTCTCTACATCCAATTAAAATGTATATTAGGCATACCTACGATCAAAAGAACAATCAATTTTGATTCTTATACAAAGTTCATCATGATTATTAACTCTATGTTGATGTTGACCATGTTTATGATGGTTATCGTAGTTTCTCTGAGATTTGTGAAGAGCTAACATGTTTTCTCAGGAAAAAATATAAGAAAAATATTTCATTTTTATCAATAAAGTTTCTCAAGGAAAACTATCAGGAGAGTATCTCATTTGACAACCTGAGGACTGGTTTGTGTGTGTTGAATATGTTTAGTGATTTTTAAATTTGTAGGCACTCTGTGATGAGTCTTTCATGTGCCTTGAATTGTGCGTTAACTTGCTACGCCAAGGCATTTAACTCCCCTTTTTGTAGTAAGCAACATGTTTTGCTATGATTTATGTTGTGTTTAATTTAAGTATGCGCCTGTTAACACTATAGCAACTGCAATTGTATTTTTTCAATTCTGATTTTAATTTGTGCATGAAATGAGAAACTAAGAAATATGTTAAAAAAATTTTAAGTTTTTAATTTAGTTCTTTTTAGAAATTTTGCTAAATATTCCCAATGACCTTGTCAAGGTCAATAAACAATTGATAAACAATTGTAAAGTTGTGGTGGATTAAATAGTTTGTGTGCAATATGGTGGGTGATGTAGGGTATTAAGCAGCATAAAAAAAATTATAATTTTCGAACAAACTTTTTATATTAATTTAGTCTAGAGTTTTAAAGACTATTCTACAAATCAGTGTAGGGATATTTAAATGATGAAATTTTTGTCCATCACTGATGGCATATGTCAAATGTATCTGTACATTGGTGTCACAAACCTACTTGTGATAATACATGAAATCCTCTATAAGAAAAACAAGAATTATGCCAATTTATTTAAGAGAATATCAAATACATGACAGGTTGAAATACAAAATTTTCAAGCAGGGTAGAATGATACAAATTTGAAACTTTGTATACATCGGAAACACAAGTTTTGTGGCTTGAGATGAACAAATTGTTATTCCAAGTTTTGATGTTAGTTTAACTGTTTTATCATAATTATTTGGTTATGCTGTATGTCTATGATGATGATTTTATAGTGAATGGGCTGTATTTTGTGGTTTGGTTTTGTTCGCCTCGTGAATTTTTGTGGTTGCTTTCCTTCAGATTTCTGTGTTTTTGTCTCTGCTGCTAGAATTACTGTATTGCCAGGATTCAGGATATGGGGATCATAGGATTAGCACTACAACAATAAAGAATCTATGCTTTCCAACTCCTGCTCTCTATTTTAATTGTTGAGTTATTTTGCTCAGTAGCTAAAAATAAACTTGTTAAGTATTATTGAAATTGAACGATTTTTGGAAACCTTTTGTTATTGGATTTTTTGGGATTTTTTGAAAAGTATTAGTATTGGGGTTTCTATAGTTAGTTGATCTTAAGCGAAGTAAAATTTCATCGTGCTGTTTAATAAATTTAGCTTTGCGCTCAAATTTGTGCTCAAGCTGCTCGGTGCAAATTATTGAAATGTAACAACCTATACGATCCATTACAAAAATCGATATGATTCTCCACAGAAATTAGGCAAAACAGATTTATTATTTCAATAATTCAAATAATTCAATGAGAATACAAGATAAGACGTAAAATTTGAGAGTCAGACTATTTCTCCCAATTCTTATAATTCGAGAGGCAGGAAATCTCTTCTAAAACCTAAATCTAAAACTTACAACTCAATCTTATGCATCAAAACTAACCCTAAACTTAATAAGAATATTTATACCCAACAATAATAATAACATGACTTAATTGTCCTTAGACTGTTGCTTCATCAAGTTAGGTGGCTTCCACCCGAAGTTTCTTCCATCTTTGTCAACTTCAATCCTGCTTGCTTTTGTTTGTTCAAGCAATTCAAATGTCATATTATTTCTTCGAAGTGTTGCGACTTGAGTTTGCTCCTGGTTTCGTTACTACAGCTCGCGATCCGCCTAAAGCTGTGAAACTGCCCTCAGGTCGTGCGAATCCTTTTGTTTGTTGCTGCAGGAGTTCGTTCCCGACATCATCTCTCGACCCTGTGACAGGCCGAGCCAATTTTATGTGGAACTCTACTATCTTCTTCATTTCTTGCATTTCCCTTATGCTCTCGAATCCGTCCTCCATTCGACTTTCTATGGAAGAAAACCGATTTTTTATAGCGACGAACCTTTCTTCCATCTCAAAGCAGATTTGGCTCACAATTTTCTCTAATTTTTCCTCTGAAGCATTTACTTTTTTTACGAACATTACTTCTTGTAGGGTTTCAAAACTTGCGATCCTGTGGTTCCGTCCCGAGGATGCTTGTTCTGGTCGTTGAATTTAGGGATCTTGGGTATTTATTGTCTCATGACTGGACACCGTCATCCCGTTAGTGTATCGCGAGGACATAGCAGAAGGAGAAAGATGGAAGCTTGTGGTCTATGTGCGCTGCAATCCCCACATGGCAATCTCAGTTAGCTCTAATCTTGGCTTTTTTGCAAGGACAAGAGAAAAAGAAGAAGGATCTGAGTTACAGATCCTCGGTAGGTTGTGATTACGTTGAAGCCTTCCCTATTTAGCTCTGTATGTCGTGACTCCTTCATGTTAGGGCCTTCCCAACTCACTTCGATCGTGATTGTATGCAAATGGTGCAGGAGGAGGCGAAGGAGGGAGTTTTGGGTCTCAGTAAGTCGTAAACCCTCTGTCTCTTTCCTTGCAGTGGCTGTACTCGAAAAAAAAAGGGAAGAGATAACACAACTTACGTAAGACGCGATCCTGTCGTTGCCTTCCCCACGCTGAACTTGCGACATTGCTGCAGGATGAAACTAGAGGAGGAAAAAGCCAAGAGTTATAATTTTCTGTATGTTGCGATCAAGTCAAGGTCTTCTTTACTTGTATTTGATGTCAAAGGTGCTTAGTCACGAAGGAACTTCTTATCTCCCAGAAACGCCGCAATGATACTAGTTTGATACGATCTAGAACAAAAATCAACACTATTCTTTTCGTAAATTAGGGCAAAACAAATTTCTTATTTCAATAATTCAAACAACTTAATTAGAATACAAGATAAACACCCATGATTCGAGAGATAGACGATCTCTCCCAATTCTTATAATTCGAGAGGTAGAAATCTCTTTCAAAATTTAAACCTAAGACTGACAATTGAATTTCATGCATAAAAATTAACCTGGACATAATAAGTCTATTTATACCCAACAATAATAATAACAAAAAACTATTTTGCTCTTAGACATACAAAAGACAAACTTGCCCTTAGACTAGGCAAAGACGTAACACAACCTTTGGGGGAAAGCTTTCTTATTGTACTTGTTTGTGGCTTGAATCTTCTTTAGTGATTTACTATTCTTATTCTTTTCATCTGTATATTTCATGATTCGTTTTCTATGTGTGGTTGACATTTGGTTAAATCTGTTGCTTGTATTTCTTAAATATCTGTGACTTTTGGGTGTGGCTTTTGTTCATTTTAAATTCCTTGCCAAAACTTAGGTTTTTGATGTTTTTTAAATTATCATTTGGAGTGAATTCTACGGTTGTTTTTTGCGTTTGTATGAAAAAATGGTGACATTTTTTGACCAAAATAAGGGTTTATAGAATGTGAATTGTATATTTTATACGTTTGTTTTTGTGCATTTCATGTTACATCTATCAAAGGGGAAACTTAGACCTTAAAACTTTTTATTTCATATGTATCATGTGTCCAATAAAAATCGGTAAAGCCAACATTGTATCTTTACTGAATGTTAGACTGCATTATGTGTGCGATAGACGACCCGGTGGATGGCTTGCAAAATATGCATGCTATTGTTTCTCTTTTAGGAATTGGGTAGTGAAAATGATTGAAGTGGTGAAAATATTCTTGATATTATAGTAAATAAATTAAATGACATAATTGGCCAGTAATAAAATTGTTTTGATAGCTCATTTTTGTTTCTCTTCACTGGCAGGCAACATTGGTTTATTTCTCGATTGGACGGTGCTTCTGTTACCGCCGGAGGTTTTCCTCCGAGTAATAGTAATGTGCTGGTCATAACGACGTCTGTAAACCAGATTTATGTGCTTGATGTGGAAGCAAAGCAATTAGGGGAATGGTCAAGGCGCCACAAAAACATTTTGCCAAGAAGATTTCTGGATTTTCCAGGGGAGGTTATTGGCCTAACTTTTCCACCTTGTAATTCAACATCGGTGATGATCTACAGTGCTAGGTACTTCATTCTCTGATTGAAACTCTGCCTTTTTTCAATCTTTTGTGAAGAAAGAAAAACAAGCACAAGCCTTAATGCCATGCATAGCTTATAAAGGCTTGGGTGATTTTTGTGTAATGTTTCATGCCAAAAAATAAATTTATTTGAGATAATAATTTCTTGATTCTTGTGACTAAACATGTTATATTGAAATTCTCATTTTGTTTTGTTTACATTTGATTACATTTATTTTACTTAATTTGCATACTAAACTTTCATGTCACACCACCCACAAAAACATACACAGCATGAAACAGAAGGTTTGGTTTCCATTAAAAATTTGCACAAAAAACTGTCCATTTGGGCATTTACATGCTTACCTCCCAATTCTTATATATTTACATATCTAAAGCATAAAATTTACTTTTTTACATTCCCGTTTGGGGCAGCTTATAAGTGCGGCGGCGTTTTTGAAAATGTCACCTAACCGTTTGGTTTGCGCGTTTTTTGAAAACGTTACACTAAACACAGGCCGCGGGTCGACTCCCGTTGTTGACCTGCAGGCCACGTTTCAGGATAAGCTGCTTATCCTGAAACGCACAAGCTGCTTATTCTGAAACGCATAAGCTGCCTCAAACAGACCCAATATATACTGCATTACTACCCTCTTCTTTCACATCACTTAAAAAAAAATTTCACCATTTAAACTTTCAAAAGGTGACATACATGTAAAAAATGAAGTTGAAGTGTTATAAATAGATAAATACATAGGAATTGAGTGGCATGTATGCGAACCTTCCAAACTCGTTTGTTTTGCAAACTCTTTAAAAGTTTCACTGCATTTATAGTGCCTGTAATTTCTCTATCCTTGCAGGGCTATGTGCTTAATTGACTTTGGGATACCAATTCATCAAGACGACGAGCCGAACGTCAACCAAAATCAATTGCTCGACAAGTTAGTTATATCGAACAGTGCGAAGACAAACAAAAAGAGAAAAAAAATAGATCAACAGATAAATTTTCATAAGAAAAGGAACTTTGAGTTTTGTGCATTCAAAGATCCGGTTTTGTTTGTTGGCTATCTATCAGAAAATTCTGTATTTGTATTAGAGAGGCAGTGGGTGGATGTAGTGAAGAACTTGGATGCGCCCGTTCATAGACATATATATGGAACCTAATTATGTATACTTTGCATGAATCACAGCTGCAAAAAAGGGTTTTTGGTGGTTTACCTTTTCCCCTTTTCTTTTTGGCAGATCTCATTTATTTTGGTCTCATTTGTAAAATATTGAACTATTATTTTAGTGCTATTCGTTAAGAGTAATTTTTTTTGTTATAATGTTAGCAGAGTATTATGTTTTGAACGAGTAGTGTTATTTATATGTAGGCACAATATCTTTTAAGCGTCAAAGTCTGTCCTTGAAAATGTTGATTAGAGAAATTTATGGTGCAAAAATTATATTTATATATATATATATATATATATATATATATATATATATATATATATATATATATATATATATATATATATANTATATATATATATATATATATATATATATATATATATATATATATATATATATATATATATATATATATATATATATATATATAGATGTAGAGTTCTTCATCTCTCTTGAGTACATATAAGTATGCAAAGACTTTATTTTGATGGTAGCGAGGTAGAAGAGTGTTGGAGACGAGCCTTGAGAGGTCTTCGGGGTTGTGTATTGAACTTGAATTTTCAATGAGTCAGCAGAAAGTTGGCGAGAGGGAGGTTTTTCGGATTATAGTGTTTGAGAGGGAGAGATTTCGGGAAAAGATTTAGGATCCCTTTTTTTTATATAAAAAAATGAGAAAATAATAGTAAAAATATATAGTATAATATGATATTGATCCATGATATCTTAATAAGATGATCTTGATGGGGGGTGTCATGTGGTGCTTTTAAAGAAGGATGGACTTGAATACTTATTAGTAATGATAATTTTCTCAAGTAGTTGTTCATTTCTAGGCTGGTTAGGTTATCTTCATGGAAGAGATGTAGTTCGGTTATTTCAGTAGGTGAGTTCGATTCAATCACTTGACAGATGGGCTTGGTTTTTATGAAAATCTTTAAAAACATCATATAATTTCCCCTATTTTGATAAATTTAAAAAACTGGGTTGAGTCATTAATTATCATTTGATTTGTAGTGAACTGTTAGTACGAGCTTTACCCTCTGGTGTGATTGGGAGAGAATGGTTTTATAGTGATCAAAGTATCTATGGAGATTGTAGAATAAAAACTTTTTGAGGAGAAGATTCTTGAAAGCTAATTAATATCCCCTGAAGTTTTTTTTTTTTTTTTAGATAAGACATCAATGTTCACGTTTTATGATATCAAAAGGGATCAATAATATAAGATTTAGCCCAGTTTGTTAACAATGTTAGGAGATCATTGGCTAATCAGGCAACAAGAGAATGATTGATTGAATTGTATTATGAAGAAGATGCTACAGAGCAATAAATTCAACATGAAGATGAGGAGGCCCTACAAGGGTTCCTTTCAATTGACCAATCATAGCTATATGTTGACTTTTTAATAAATGAATTTGAGTATGTTGTGACAATATTAAAAATTTGGTGAATTTGTGTAAGATTTGAGAAGAGTGAGCTTGTTACTCTTTCAACTCTTGAAAATGATTCTCAAAAGTTGTTAGCTATTGCAAATGTGTTTGTAGAATGTTGAGAATTGTTCACAAATACACTGCCATAATATTGCATGTTCAAAAAATTATTTTGCTTAAATGAGAATTTTGTTTTAAATTTAGATGAAAATCTTGCACTCTGATAAATATAGGAATGCATGAGACTATAATTTTCTTATAAAAATTTAAGAAGCAAATCATGGGGCCAAGTTGAGGTATAATAATTCACTAGATAAGTAAAATTATAAGGCTTCACATTTCCTCTAAATGAAAGAAGTTGAGATTGTGGAGTAATGTGAACAAACTTGGACTTTAAACTAAAGTAATATTGAATGGATGATGGTGGCGGTGGTCTGATAATGTTTGTCAACTAACAATGATTGGATAATGACTCGACAATGGTGGCTAGACAAAAAAAAATCGAATGATGTTGAATGAATTTATAATAGTAGGGTGCCGGTAGTAAGATGACAATGATTTGACGGTGTCAATGATTGATAGTAATCATGTGTGTCAAATGTCATGTAAAGCTAAAAAATTATATACATGTCCAAGCTATCTTCAAACTCAAATTTAGACCCCGATGGTCTATTTATAAATTTGTCATTTCGATAAATTTAACTAAAATCCTAAAACATTCATTTGGATGACACATATTGATTCATCAAATCATACATCATTCATTAGTTTAGAATTCCTTTAATGACTTTGAAATCGAGAGATCATGTCTCATTGATCTTCTCTCATCAAAAATAGTTGGCCTTTCCATTAGTACTTCAACATCTTCAGTTGATGTCTTTGTGCTTAATTAATTATGATCGTGTGCAGTGTGCTATCAAAAGTCTATTTCTTAAGATTTGAGCTCCATCTGTATTACAAAAAATAAGATTACTTTTAACTTTTAAAAATTGAAATTCATCTTTTCATGCATATATATATATATATATATATATATATATATATATATATATATATATATATATATATATATATATATATATATATATA
>NEWO01001546.1:42216-63207 GCA_003013225.1 Phalaenopsis aphrodite
ATATATATATATATATATATATATATATATATATATATATATATATATATATATATATATATATATATATATATATATATATATATATTTATGCTTAAATCGTAATTGCTTTTGTGATAATGTGGTTATGCGCCTTATTTTGCATATATTTGATTCAGGTTCGAATACAATACTGTACATCTATTTTTTCAGTTTAATTTTAACGAGTCAGTTTCGAGCCGAACACGAACACAAATATATAAATCGTGCCGAACACGAACAAACTGTTTACAAGCCGGTTTCGAACACGCGCCGATTTCGAACACGAGCAATTTCGAACGAGCCGAACACAAGCCAAGCTTGAGCTCGCTCGCTCATGCTCAACTCGTTTACAACCCTAGTTACTAATATACCTGATTGTTTAAATTTACAAAATAAAATACAGTGAAATTTATCAAATGTAAAATCGTAAGAATTACAGGTGTAAAATAAATGAAATGTAGACTTTTTAATATTTTGCATATTTAATAAAAACTAAATAAATGGAACACAAAATATAAATGTAAGGGGTTTGAAACGTGATAAAATGCACATCGTAAGATGGTAAATACTAAAATGCGTTTGGGGCAGTTTATTACTGCGGGCGCGTTTTAGAAACACGGCTGATCGTGTTTTGATCTTGCCTCGCGGGGAATTATGTTTGTCATCCGATCGACTTTTTGATTGAATGCGGTCGCAAAAGCGACTCCGCAGCAGCATCTTTTACCGCGCCGTCTCAGACGCACTCTAAGAATGTATTTTAGAAGAGCACATCATTGAATAAGCAAATTCATGAAAAAATAAAAATGAAACTATTATATATGTGAGGATTATGTTAGTCTATGAGATAAGCAAGCAATCTTTCTGACCAATAGCAGAACAGAAAAACAAATTTCAGTACATCTCTCCTTTTGATTCTTTGATGAAAATTTTGTCGATTATGTATTGGCCAATAATTGAGAAGTGGGGCCAATGGCTACATGTCACGGCCCCACGTCAGCAGTATCTACCACACGCTATTCGAGCTTTAAGGATATTTTCTCTCTCCCTCCTTCGCACGTGGCCACTTGCTATTTCCCAATGCCGTGATCTTCACTTAACTGACGTGTTCCCTGTCTTCCTCTCTTTTCGTTTGGGGCAGTTTATAGGATGTCACGTTTCATTCTGTATCTATTTAGATGCGTCGATAACTTATTAGTAACGGTCTTATTTTTTTAAAAAAATAAAAAATTTCTAATAACCACTGTATCTAACTTATTAGCAGATTATTAACAAATTATTTAATAAGCTGCAGCTGTCTCAAACAGTTCCAAAGTTTTGTAGAATTAAGGAGAAATTAAAACCGAGGAAAATTAATCTCTTATTTGATTTATTGATAAAGTATGTAAATCTAATAAATGTTTTTTAAGTTTCAATTATAAATTGATTGAACATGATTAATCTTTTATTTGCTTGTGTTCATGCTTATTTTAGCTAAAAAAAAAATTATATATATAATAATATAGTATATAGATTTATATTTAAGTTAAATCATCATAGCTTTGGTGGTCTGTGTGGTTTTGAGTTTTTAATGCTTATGAATGACACAATATTTTAATCCAATACCTTATATCTATTTTCTAATTAGTTTAAATTGGTCAATTTCGAGTCGAACATGAAAATGAATATGTAAATCGAGTTGAACACGAACACACGGTTCATGAATATATAACTTTTTTTAATTGAAAGATTAGCATATTAAATTATCTATACATGAAAAGGTGCATTTCACCTGTTAGAAAATTAAAATAGTGATATTTTTGATGTGATATGAAATATAGATTTGGGAGGTATAAATAAAAAAATAATAATAAATTTGGGTATTGGATATGAAAATACATAATAATTAAATAGTATATATATAAATACCCCTCTTCTATTTTACATGCTTATAGGGAAAATAAGAAGTTATTATACCAATAAAAATAATATAAGTGCTGGAATACTTAACAAGTTAGTTGAGAACATGTCCAAGGTGTTGGGCTCAAGAGCTGACATTGCCTGGAAACAATAAATATGAATAAATAATATAAAATAAGAAGTTTTATGCCTGACATTTTTCTCAAATGATCCAACTTGAATTCTTTTTTATATGCTTGTTTTGCCGTAGGATGTGGTTTGAAGAGTCAGAGAATATGTTGTCTAGAAAAGATTGTGCTCAAGAAAATTAGGTTTTTCAAAACATAAGAGTATCATATGTAGGATTCAATGGAAAGAGACGTATCTTCATCGCTTAGTAATCAATGATATGTATGTATGTATGTATGTATGTATATATATATATATATAGTTAAAATCTTGTTTGAAATAAATTGTTTGTTTGAGTACCAAGGAAATATTGTTAAGAATAAACAAATTCAAAATTAGTTAACTCTCTCTATATATTTCCTTGTTAAGAATAAATAAATTCAAAATTAGTTAAACTTTTTTATTTACATATTTAACACCTAAAATTTAGTTCAAATATCACCTTACTTAAACACAACCAAACTATTAAAATAAACTAAGACGTATGAGCCAACTCCTTTATTAATAAATGTAACTAATGCAATGCAAGAAGTGTTGTGCAAAAGAATGTGGAGAACAAAATTACATGAAAAATAATTCAATCGAACATGATGCAATTTAGATGGTTCGATGCAAATCCTCTTACAACGATTTAAAGAGGTTATTCCACTATCAACAAGTTGGGAGAAAGAAAAAGGACGATCGAAATAGTTGCAACTCCACACACAAAAATTAACCCTAATCTCTCCTATAAAAAAGAGAGGATTAGAGCATACTAAAAAATTGACGTATTACCCAATTTTATGAATAAGTTTCTAATGCAATAATCTCCATCTCATTTCTCACTTCTAGATAAGTAAAAGATAAAAAAAGTGAGCTCCAACTCTAAAATGATTGCACTAAGATGATTGCCTACGTTCCCCTTTCCCGAAGGGATTAAGCATCACATAATTCTTCAAAATGCACGAATGAGCAATCAACCATGAGCTTCGATGTTCACCAAACTCCTATAATAGATGGACTTCTAGATTGATAGCACTTTTGTGAGCATTTCTTTCAGATTATCTTTTATATCTATCTTTCTCAACATAATATTACAGTCATCAAGCAAATCTTGAACAAGTGGTACCTTACAACAATGTATTGGTATGAGCATGATGAACTATATTCATTGTTAAGAAATCATACTGTGACTATGATTAAATATTTTTTGATACTCTTGATCCACTTCCAAGTCAACCCGCAGGCCTTAGATCCACATCAAATCATTTATTGTCTTCATGAATAATATTTACTCAACCTTTGTAATAAACAAAAAAAAAAAAACATTAGACTAAAAAATTGATCTTCAATTGAATAGAACTCATACAAATGTGAACAAATAGACAAGTCATAGACCAACGTCTATCCACATCACCTACATAGTCTAACTCAATATAGCTTACAAACAAACCAACAATAGATGATTGTCTCGCAAACACCAAACCGACATCAACTGTACTCTTCATATACCTCAAAATGCTATTTATATCCTATGAATGACACCAACCCAGAGCTATTTATATCATAATACTGATCGCAGGTGCAATATCTGGTATAGGACAAATCATGACATACTTTAAACCGCCCAATACTTTAGCTTAAGAAATTGACTATATATCTTTTCTTTCTTGATCATATTTAGGAGACTAATTTGAACTCAGCCATAGTGAAATGCAATGGATTGGCTCACCGCATTGCTCAAGTTATTATCCTCAAACTTTTTCTAACACCTTCCAAACATATGAACCTTATGAGAGACAAAACTTGTCAGTTGTCTTGTCCATGAGAATCTCTATGTTAAGATTTATGCAAGTTTCAACAAACTCATTCATCAACATGTCATCAACATATAAAAGTAAATGGATGAACTGACAATTGACCAACTTCTTCAAAAAGTCATAATGATTGTATTTCCTCCTTGTGGACTTTTATCCAATCATGAACTAGTCAAACTTCTCATACCACTTCCACGATCACTTCTTAAATATATATAAAAACTTTTCCATGAGGAATCATATTTAGACTACTGCAACATATACAAATCATCTTATAATTTCTTCTGTAGGAATATAATCATCAAATCAAGCTGCTCTAAAATCTCACTGGACTGTACTACATGTGCCAAGAGAACAAAATTGAGAGATGTTTGACCGTTGAGGAGAAAATTAGATCATTGTCAATTGATTATCTTTGTACAAAATCTTTTGCCACTAACCTTGCCTTATGCTGCACATCAACTTCATGAGATCATCCTTTCTTTGCATATACTCATTTGCATCTAATGACTTTCCTACATGGAGGAAGCTTCACCATATTTTAAGATAACATTCTTTCGAAGGTACTCCATCTCTTCATCTATTACCTTTCTCCAAAGATCACTATCTAAACTCCCGAAGCTTTTCTAGAGTGATAAGAAATTTAAGCCATGGTGGATAAATATTAAAATGTAACGTGATTGCTTACCCAAGCTAGTTTTGGAATATTCTAACACTTGTTCATACTCCAGATAATAAATTTCTAGGCATGGGCCTCATCATCAACCTCTTCTTCGATTTTCCCTTTAGCACTATCAATAGATACTTTCCGATAATTAGATCATGTGCATAGGTAGGAGTAAACAAATTTTACGAAATACATAGAGTTGCATTAAACTTAAACTTTATCTTTATTTGTAATCCTGATAGAACTCTCCACTTACTTCGAGTCATGTGACTTCAATAAGCACGTCTCATTACATATAGCATCTATGCTAATGAAAATCTTTCTCTCTGCCCGATCATACAGTTTGAAGCCCTTGAATCCACTCCTAAAGCCAATGAAGATTGCCTTCTTGTTTATGGTTCTAGTTTTTCATTCTACACATGATAGTAAGATAGACACCCAAATACTCTAATGTACTCATAATCTCTAGGCAGAAGGCAAAAGGTTCACCAAATATTAGATCCACTAAAGTCTAATAGCTTCTATCGAACCTAATATCATACAACTACATCGAACTTTTGCCATCAAAGTCCAATTCATCATCTATATCATTCCATTCTACCACTCGAATAATGAATTTATTCTCTATTACAACTCCTTAGCATTCTTGCTAAAATTCATCTGATGTGTCTTCACCCCCATTATCAGATCTGATATACTAAATCTGTTTTCCAAATCTAAGTCTCAATCAACTTCTAAGTTATGAAAATCTCTAATACATCACCTTTGTGCTACATGGTATACACCCAAACATTATTGGACTAAATATCTATAAACAAGATAAAGTATCTCTGTCCACCATCTGATATTACTTCATCGGGCCTCAATTATTTGTGTGTACAAGATCTATAATACACTTTGTAGTGTGGATGACTTTACAAAAAACAAAAAAAAAAAAAACCTTTTTTTTTCCCACACGCATAATGTTCACCGAAATCAGCCTCAAATATTGCTGTGTAACTTACTGATCCTGAAGTCCGTCTCCTTGACTTCTTGGCTGTCTCCATCATTGATTAATCTAAAGTGCCAATTAGTTAAATCAGACAAATTATGGGTGCGCAAAAGTTCAAAAAATCACATCACATGGGCTGTCAATGTGGCACAGCAAACCAAACTTTTATTTTTCTTAATCCCGACGGCCGAATTTTATATTTCCTCCGGTTCTACAATATTATTACAGATAATTTAAACTAATAATATTAATGAGACCATTTATTATGTTGATATCAATTATATAAATGAAATTATATATTTTTAAAAATAATTATATGGCATTAATTTTGTTAAAAAATTTATTTACACAAATGACAATCATCCTACTAACATAATAAATAGTAATAATTTAATATTATTTTCTTATGTAGTTTAGATGATTTGTATTTGGTGTTCTGTCTGATCTCGACCGTCGATCACCGCAAAAATATATTTCAGTGGACCTCACCTTTAAATTTTTTTTCTTAAAAAAATTGATCGCGGTGATCGACGCTGAAAATTGGAGGTCACATGCATCTCTGCATGTAGTGTCTGTTTGAAATAATTTCTCCTCATGTAAATCTACTTATTCCCTATTATTTGTTTTTTTGATAAAAGTAAATTACCTGATAAATAATAGAAAATCATTTGATATAAAAAAATAAAATAAAGTCTTACAAATTTAAAATAATTTAGATTTAATTTATTTTTTTGTTTTTATATATTTGAATGTATTTTATATTAATATTTTCAAAATTTGCTTATGAGTTAATGAAGTGTGAAGATCTTGATTTTTGTTAGTGTTAAAAGTCCATTTGCATGTAAAAATATACTTCGCATTTAAGTCTAAATAGTGTGATATAAAAAAAATGGATGGTATAAATATAGAAAAACAAAATTTATGTATTAGACAGGTTAAAACATAAGAATTGGCTGGGATGTATGCAAATGCCCTCCAAAGTGTGGAAAAAATTTGAGTACTTAAGACGTACGCAACGCTGCGTGCATAATGGAAGCTATATTCACGTTATATCCGCATTATATTCGCGCTATATTTCCTGTAATATCGATGTAACTCCATATAACCTACCCGTAACATACCTGAACTTACAAATAAGTTTCGCACTTCTGTTTTCACATATATGTAGGTTACATGTATGTTATATGGAAGTTACATAGAGGTTACATGAGATATAACACGAATATATCCTCCATTATGTATGCAGCGCTGCGTGTACGCAAAATTTTTCCCCATAGTGCAGCCAATTTTTTGAGTTTAGGGTTACAGCAACGGTATATTAAAGATAGAAAATAAAATGAAAGTTTGGATTTGGCGTGTGGGCAAAAAATATAAAAAAAAATTAGGAAAATCGAAAAAATATGGAAGTTTGGATTTGGCGTGTGGTGGACGTAGGAAAATTAAAGTAATAATATATATATTTTTTAAATTTCGGGTAAGGCGTGTGCCGTGCTTAGCAAAATTGTTAGGATGATCTGTATAATTATCACATTAAAATAACATATTCAAAATTTACTTGTGACAAATGTAATGGCATATACATTTACAAAATCCTCCGAATTTACAAATTTTAAGACTATGGGCCCNTACATTTACAAAATCCTCCGAATTTACAAATTTTAAGACTATGGGCCCGTTTGGGGCAGCTAAAAAGTGCGGACGATTTTTTGAAAATGCCGTCGTCCCGTTTAGATATCACTTATTGACTGATCATCCAAAATGTGGTTTTTATTTTTGTGAAAGACGTGAATTGAGGGAAGACCTCTACGGTCCGCGTTTTGCGACTCCGCCCTAAACATCATTCACTCCTATGACCCTGCCCTCGGACGCCTCCACTCTCGAATCCTTTGCAATATTCATGGCTTAAGCGCTCCTCCTCTACAATCCTACTCTTATCTCACAATTTTACCATCTGTTCGATATATGTATATATATTAGTCCTAAAAATCATAATCCTACTCTTATCTGACAATTTAATAGCTTAAATCAAACATTAAAATATTATTATTTAATACTATCTTATCCTGCTGATTGAAAATCATTTATGAAGGACAAATTAAGTGGGAAAGACGACGAAGACCTGACAGCTACGATTATACGTACATATATATACATATATATATATATATATCTATATATATATATATATATATATATATATATATATATATATATTACTCCTAAATATCATAATCCTACTCTTATCTCACAATTTAATTGATCAAATCAAACTTTATAATATTATTATTTAATACTACTATTCAAAGCTAGAAGCCAATTAACCGGGCGATAAGTTGCTAGCAAAGTGAGCTCAATGAACTGACAAGTCAAGCTCAAGCCAACCCTATTGGTTGGTGCATGAGCCCACTCATTTTAAAATAATTAAGATAAATTATACGTTAAAATTATTTTTAAATTCAATATCCCTCCTCTCAATAAAAAAAAATTGGAAAAAATGATTTTTTACATTTTATATCAAATATTTTTTCATTATTTATCTCTTAATTACTCATTTCATTAAAACACCAATTTAAATTAATACTATTTTCTCTCTTCCATAATAAACAAGCCAGTTTGTAAGTGATCTCGAACTCGAAACAGCTAAGCTCGAGCCCGATCTTATTCAAATTCATGTTCAAGCCAAGAATAACTCGAGCTCGACACAGACTCATTTACAGCCTACTGTAGCTCAAAACAGATATTTGAGTTTGATCTTATCCGAACATAATCTCGAGCCATTAAATAATCATCCAGCAAGAAGACGAAAGGTAAGGGGTGGATGGTCGTAGGTCCTACACACGCAAAGAAAATAGAGTCTTACATACATACCCCCAAATTCCTATGTATTTACATATCTAACACCTAAACATCATTTTTTGCATTTATATTACTCAGATCTTTCATATCATATAAAAAAATATTACTATTAGAACTTTTAAAAATTGAAATACATTACATTTGTTCAGAAGAAAAAGAAATGACATAAGATGTTTTAGGTGTTAGGTATTTATGTAAATACATAGGAATTAAGTGGTCTGCATGGAAATCATTCAAGAAAATAATTAATGCATCTCCTTCAACCAAGCCAAGCCAGTGCTTGGGACTGCCACTCTGCTATAAAGTTAGGCCTGTTTAGCCTTCCAGAGCTCATCCTTCTTCCACTCCTCCTGCTTTCCTCTAAGCAAAAACCCTAATTTCTGCATCTGATTTGCAGTGCCAAATGGATCCTTGCAAGGTATAATTTGCTTTTCTCTTGAATTATATCATTATTATTATTATTATTATTATTATTTTTTGGAAAAAAGGAAGGCAGCTTCTCTAGTGTTTTTTTTCTCTTTTTATTATTTAATCATATATCTTTTTTTTTTTTTGGAAAAAAGAGGTTTATAGCAGAAGAACACAGATCTAATTAAGAAATGAGTAATTAGTGAAAGAGAAAATTCTGAATAAGTTTCTGTCTGAAAATCTGTTTTAGGGTTCCTGCCTTTGCAGATCTATGTGAGGATATAATTGTTTTATTTGTAAAATATTTGGATGTGTTGGTAAAGAATTAGAACAAGTTATGAATTGCTATATCATTGAATTTCGTAAGGCTGTTTGATAGCATAATATTGATAGGATTTAGTAATGAAATTTTTTTTAATTGGTTTTTTGTTAAGGAATGGCTAGAGGCTATTATTCGAGCCTCCATCTATCTTTAATGTACCTAACAATTCAAGTACTACCTTCTTAAGATCAACTGTGCTAGAGAAAAAATTTTTTCATACAGACACCGTATGCGATCTCCACCATCCATCACAACAAAAATTTTTTTTAAAAAAAAGTTAAAATAGGGCCCACCGTCATATATATTTGCTGTGATAAACGGTGGAGATCGGACACTGTATGCATTTCTGCATATAGTGTCCGTATGGAATAATTTTTCGTGCCAGAGTGGGTTCCTTAAGGGGTTTTATGCCGTAGATGCCAACCAACAGCTCGGGATACACGACACAGTAACGAATGAATTATTCATCAATAATGAATCATGCATTAAAAAAATAAAAAATGAAATCTAAAACTCCGTTAAATTTAATTTTTTCACGTACTATCTTTCTATTTTTGAGTCACTTTTATGATCTAAATCCGAATTTACTTAATCCGACTGAGAGCTGAATTTTACATAAATTCAGATTTATCAAATTTTATAAATTTTATTTAACTTAAATTTAAGTCGCACGCAAGCCGCCTAACTTTAATTAATTAAATTTTATTTTAATGAGTCATCAAACATCAATTTTTTTTCCAGACAGCCGAACGTTTAAATCAAAATTGTGGGTCGTACCCACTACTAATTTGGACCACACACTCAATTAAATGGACCCGTGATTGACCTCTGTTTGTACTTTTTTAATATAAAATTGATTAAGGAGTGATTATTAAATTTTAGGGGCAAATACTTACAATCACCCTAAATTTATTATTTATAAATCAATCAAATATAAAAAATTCATGATAAAATTTCAATCTTAATGAAAAAATGATTGATTGTTTATAACTAGTATATAAGAAATTAAAAAGGGCTCTTAATTAAAATTTAACATGAATTTCATGAAATATTTTTTTTTATTTTTTTTAATTTAAAAATAATTTCAGATTTTTTATGAAAAATATGTATTTATTTTATTTAATTTTTTTTCGTCTCTACAGTTCACGCCATCGAGCTCTTACGACACGTCCTACACCACCACCAACGCTGGCGGACCGGTTTGGAATGACGACCAGGCCCTTACCGTCGGTACTCGAGGTAAAATATTTTTATAATTTTTATTTAACTGAAAATTTGTTTTTTGTTTTTTTTTGCAATAACTATTTTTTTCATAATAGATTAAGAAAAAGAATAATTACATGCAGATCATTTGAAATATTAATATTTATAAATCTTGATGATTCTTTAGAACTACTGAACGGATATATTCGCTTGTGCCATGATCAAATTATTGAGAATTCAATAGCAATGAAAAATATAGGTTGAGATTTTACCATGAGTTTTGATATTTGAGTGAGAATTTGATGAAAGGATGACAGTAGCTGATTTGTAAATAGTAATGTTTGGGGTGATCTCTATGTAATTGCCCCATAAAAAAGCTGTTGTGAGAAAAGTTAGCTATATTTTTACAAAAAATTAAAATTTTTCTTGTTGATTATTTTGTTTAAATATTAGTATGGGGACGAACAAAAACCAGCCATAACTAGAGGTGTAAGTGAGTCAAGATGACTCATGAGCCAGCTCGAGTTCGGCTCGATAGGTGACTTGTGAACTGAGCTCGACGAGCTGACAAGCCATGCTCAAACTCAAGCTAATCCCAACTCTACTCGTGAGCTCGTGAGCCGGTTCTAATTATTTCTCTCCTAATTACTCATTCTATTTGTCATTTTATCTCAGTACTACCTTAGATTAAGATTATTTTCTCTGTTTCATAATAAACAAGTCAGCTCATCAGCCGGCTTGAACTCGTAGATATAAGCTCGAGTTCAAGCTCGAACTTGAAAAATTAATCAAACTCAAGCTCAAATTGATGGTAGCTTGAGCTCGACTCGACTCGACTCATTTACATCCTTGGTCCTAACCAAACTATTTAGTAATGAATTAGAGGAGAAAATTCTAACCCAAATTAAATTATTTTATTTTATTTTATTTTATTAAAGTTGAAATTAGGTTATGTAATCGTCTTAATCGTGTTTCAACCTTAATATTAAACATGGGTTGATATGCATGTAACCAGGCCCCATATTGCTGGAGGACTACCACCTGATAGAGAAGATAGCCCACTTCGCACGCGAGCGAATCCCGGAACGTGTCGTGCACGCTCGCGGGGCAAGCGCGAAGGGCTTCTTCGAGTGCACGCACGATGTCAGCAACCTGACTTGCGCCGATTTTCTCCGTTCGCCGGGCGTTCAAACTCCGGTCATCGTTCGATTCTCTACCGTCATTCACGAGCGCGGCAGCCCTGAGACCATACGCGATCCCCGTGGATTTGCGGTCAAATTCTACACGCGCGAGGGTAATTGGGATCTGCTCGGCAACAACTTCCCCGTCTTCTTCATTCGCGATGGCATCAAGTTCCCGGATGTCATCCATGCCTTCAAGCCCAACCCTAGGTTTGTGAAGTTCATATTCCTTTTTACTTATTGTCGCATCAGATTAAATGATAGCTCTGATTATAATTTCCCTTATTTGTTTTGGTGTTAGGTCTCACATCCAGGAATACTGGCGCGTGTTTGATTTCCTGTCCCACCTCCCCGAAAGCCTGCATACCTTCTTCTTCCTCTTCGATGATGTGGGTGTCCCCTCGGACTACCGCCACATGGAGGGATTCGGCGTCAACACATACACCTTCATTAACCGCGAGGGCAAATCCCACTACGTCAAGTTCCACTGGAAACCGACATGCGGCGTTCGCTGCCTCCTCGAAGATGAAGCCGCCGCGGTCTGCGGTCGCAATCACAGCCACGCTACTCAGGACCTGTACGATTCTATTGCCGCCGGTAACTACCCGGAGTGGAAACTCTTTGTTCAGGTGAGTTTTTATTTAAAAGGAATGTGAATGCATAGAACAAGTTCTTAATTATTATGTCTATAGGTTATGGATCCAGACCAAGAGGACCGCTACGACTTTGATCCCCTTGATGACACCAAGACGTGGCCGGAGGACATCCTGCCACTCCAGCCGGTTGGCCGACTTGTGCTCAACCGAAACATTGATAATTTCTTTGCAGAGAATGAGCAGCTGGCATTCGGTCCAGGTCTGGTTGTGCCAGGCATATACTACTCCGATGACAAAATGCTTCAGTGCAGGGTGTTTGCTTATGCGGACACCCAGCGTTATCGCCTGGGCCCAAATTATCTCATGCTGCCCGTCAATGCACCCAAATGCGCTTTTCATAATAATCATTATGATGGCGCCATGAACTTCATGCAGAGGACTGAGGAGGTATGTGTGTGTGTGTGTGTATATATATATATATGATTGATGGGATATGTAATGCATATTGATTAATGTTGGTTCTCATTTTTGTTCAGGTGGATTATTACCCTTCAAGGCATGCTCCCCTGAGGCATGCAGACAGGGTTCCTATTCCTTTGCGCCCACTTAGAGGAAAGCGTGAGAAGGTGAGTTCTTCTGTTGCTTGGTTAATTTTCTCTGTTATTATCTTTCGATGTCTGTGTGTTTGTGTGTAGTATGTAATTAATGGTTTACGTACAAGTGCAGATCATAATTGAGAAACAAAATGATTTCAAGCAATCAGGGGTGAGATACAGAAGCTGGGCTCCTGATAGGTATCCATACTATATTACTTAACTTTAATTAGTAGTATGTGTTTGGGGCAGCGGTGTGGTGGTGATGCTTGCCGCAACGCACATTTTTTTTCTTGACAAAATAGCGTTCTGTTTGTGTTTGTTTTTTCAAATAGTTGCAGTTGAAAACTGTTTTTTACATTGGAACTTAGGCTAAGTGCAATGCAATCACTACGAGAAAGTGCGAACCTAACTTTTAAAAAAAAAAAAAGAAATTTGTACTAGTTATTACAGTTTTTTGAATATCAACTTGCTTCCCCAAACAGACCCTAACTTTAAATGTACTGTAGATTTTTTTTGTATCTATGTGATGAACATTTTGTTTCAAATTTCTCAGGCAGGAGAGGTTCATTCGTCGCTGGGTTGAGGCTTTGGGACATCCCAAGGTTAGCCATGAGCTCAGGAGTATCTGGGTCGGCTATCTGACTCAGGTAAGTGAATGACCTAATACTTAGAATAAACAAACAGAATTAAGCAACCAGTGCATTTAATTATTGATGATAATGATTATTTAGCAGCTAATCTTTCTAATTTGCTCTAAACATTATTTATTTTAAAATTCTAACACATTTAAAAAGAACTCATGTTGCTCAGGCTTTATGCCATCACTTCTCTTGCTGGTTTATTTTTGGAATGATAAGTCTTATGATTGATAATATTTGGTTGTGCAGTGCGATGGTACTCTGGGACAGAAGGTTGGCAGCAACCTCAATGTGAAGCCGAACATGTAATGATGTTAATGTGAAGGTAAAGCAGACCAAGCACCCAATAAAGAATATGAGCTTCTTCAGCCCTTTAGAATAAGGCCAAGTACCATGTAGCCATCTTGATCATATAAGAAAGCTTCAATGCTTGAAGTTTCTTTGTTCTTGTTTGCTTTTGTGGTGTGGTTTGATAAATGAACAATGTTGGAATTAATCATGTAGAATATCATTGGGCAATGCATTTGAGTGTAATAGTTGATTTTATGAATTTTTGTTGGATAATGTGTATGTTCAAAATGCAATTATGTTCACGTTTAGGGTTGCTTCTAGTCTCAATCCAGGTCGACACGGGGTTTATAAATGAACATGTTATACTCAATCAATTAGAGAACTTTTGTCTGGGGTTAATTTTGAGAACAATAATCGAGGACTGTTTGATAACATAAATGATGCTGATTAGTTTTCTCATGCACATTTTATGCCATATTTCAATAATATGCCTCTTCTTCTTCTTTTTTCCCGAACAGAGTGAGCGCACGAACCCAATATGTTGAGACTCTTTACTTTGTTTATAAGCATTATGCTATACATTCGAGCATGAAATACACCTTTTAGGACATCCCATAATTGAAGTCTACATGAATAAACAACAATACTTCAATTTAAATTCTTGATTTTTCGTCGATTCATCATACCATCTTCAGCTTCCTTTTGGTTTCCTAAAATCTAATATAATAAAGATTTTTGAGTAAAGCATTTTATATTGTATGAAATATTTTATAAGAACCCCACTAATACTAACAACAATAAATATAAAAATAAAATATCAAATTCATAAATTGTATGATCGTGCTTGTTGATAAAACTAAATGGTGTGAAAAACAACGACAATAAAACGAAAAATTGAACGAAAAAAACTGCAAGCAGAAAAAACATCAGAGTGATACACAGATTTACGTGGTTCGAAAAATTTGTCTACGTCCACGGAGCTGCAGAGGATTTTATTTCTTAGATTTCTTAATTTACGTGGTTCGACAAATTTGTCTACGTCCACGGAGCTGCAGAGGATTTTATTTCTTAGAGAAATCATATTGTCGAGCGCCTCAATGTTTACAAGAAATATCTATTTTCTTCTCTCCCTTCCTCTCTCTTTCTCTCTCTCTCTCTTCCCATCTTTCTTTCTTAGAGAACTTGGCTTGACCTGACTTGGCTTATTTATGAGAAGCCATAAGATGCTATTTATAGAAACCATGAGAGCGCTAAGTAGAATGTAGGCGAGCGGTAGACGAGATTCTTAATTAGGAAGCTAATTAAATTGTGGTGGACGGAGTCTCCACATTACCGAACAATTCTCCCGGTTGGAGACTGGGACAATGACTGCATTACCTGTCGGCTGCATCATCTACTAGCTGTACCGAACTTTTCCTTAAACTTAAAATCCTCCACCTCTGTAACTCAAAACCCCTATCTTCATGCCAGAAGATTAGCTGAAGTCGAGCACAACTTCAGCTTCTCATGAGTAACACCCTCAGTTGACATATCACTATCAACGTAGTCTTGTACCACCAAGCTCTTTCCTGGGTTACTCCTGTATCTGCTTACAACTCCCACTGCATGAGCAATATCCTGCCCTTGCTGAAAGCCCTTTTCATCAAGTCCAGTCTTGTACCTCTTACTGCCATCAAGCGCAGTCTTCACCCGGTACACTCACTTGTTGTGTAACGTCTTCTTCCATAGTGGAAGTTCTGTCAGATTCCAAGTCGAATTCCCTGACAGAGAATCTGTCTCCACCTCCTTGTTCAACTCTCACTTGCTCAAATTTTTATCTTGCAAGATTTGTTTATAGCTCTGTGGTTCTCCACAATTTGTCTATACAAGGTCCAATTTTTCTGTCTTTAGCACTCTGACACTTTTCAAGAAATTGACATTCATCTGCTTTCCCATAATGCACCTTTAACTCATGTGTCCACGCCTGAGTAAACTTGTAGTCATATATAGTGTGTAAGTTTTCTTACCCCGAGTTAGTACTAATGCTCCTTTGGTAACCTTTCAGGTGCTATCCGAGAACACTACCGAATGACCACTCTCATTGAGCTGCTTAGTAGAGATGAGATTTTTCTTCAACTTAGGAACATGTCTGACCTTTTGCAAAGTCCACTTGCTATTGTTAGGGAGTGCAATATCAACGTCTCCAATCCCCACCACGCCCAGAGCTTTTCCATCAGCCAGATGTACCTTCCTAAAGTTACTAGTAAAATAGTTCCGCATTAACTCCCGGTGGGAATATGTATGGAAGGTAGCCCTTGAATCCTTTATCCGGTCATCAACAGAAATGTGAACTGTCAGCAATAGCGCATCTTGTAATTCTTCAGTTAGAACATTAGTGTCATCACTCTCCTTCTTCTTAGGATTCATACAGTTCCTTTTTATGTGGCTAGTCTTGTCACAATTCCAACAGGTTGCATGCTGACCAGACTTTGATTTTGATCTTCCTCTGTTTGAGTTTCTATCAAGTGATCTCCTTCTAGAATCAACATTCAATGCCGAACTTGAACACGAGGCCTTACCAGAATCCATCCTGCGCACCTTCTCAGCCAAAATTAAATCACGAATATCATCATATTTCAACTTAGATTTATCTGCAGAATTGCTAACTGCCATTCTCATGACTTCCCAGCTATTTGACAATGAAACCAACAATATCAGCGCAAGTATCTCACCATCAAAATTAATTTCAATAAACGATAATTGATTTGTGATAGTATTGAAATCATTCAGGTGTAGAACAATAGACACACATTCCATCATCTTCAAGTTGAATAACTTTTTCATCAAATGCACCTTATTATTCGCCGATGACTTTTCATACATACCTGATAAAGCCGCTATGAGTTAAGCAGCAGTCCTCTCCTTGATGACGTTGTGGGCAACCGATCTCGATAGAGTTAATTGAATAACCCCCAGAACCTGTCGATTCAACAGATTCCATTGTCTCTTCCATCTTTTCCGGTCGCTTTCCCAGTAACGAAAGATGAAGTTTCTTCCCATAAATGTAGTTCTTTATTTGCATCATCCAGTAAGCAAAATCTATTCCATTGAACTTCTCGATCCCCGATACCATCACATTATTTCTGCTCATCGTTCTTCCTCAGATTTAAACCAAAGCTTTGATACCAGTTGTGAAAAACGACGATAATAAAACGAAAAAATGAAACGAGAAAAACTACACGCAAAAAAACACCAGAGCGACACATATATTTACGTGGTTCGACAAATTTGTCTACGTCTACGGAACTGCAGAGGATTTTATTTCTTTGAAGAATTACACAGTTGAGCACCTCGACGTTTACAAGAAAATCTTTATTTTATTCTCTGTCTTCCTCTCTCTCTCTTCCCCTCTTTCTCTCTTAGAGGACCTAGCTTGACCTGGCTTTACTTGTTTATGACAAGTCATACGAGGCTATTTATAGAAACCATGAGAGTGGTAAGTGAGAGATTGGTGAGCGGTAGGTAGGATGTGGTAGATGAGTGGTAGATGTGATTCTTAATTAAAAAACTAATTAAATTGCGGTGAATCTGGTCTCCACATTACCAAACACTGAACAAATCATTTAAATCTTAATCTATTTCCTAGTGTTTTATCCCTTTTGCAATTATTTGTTGTTCCATGTACTCATTTTAATTTCAACATCTTCTCAATTTAAATATAGTCGCTTTCTNTGCCATATTTCAATAATATGCCTCTTCTTCTTCTTTTTTCCCGAACGAAGGAGCGCTCGAACCCAATATTTTGAGATTCTTCTTTGCTTATAAGCATTATGCTATACATTCAAGCATGAAATACACCTTTTAGGGCATCCCATAATTGAAGTCTGCATGAATAAACAACAATACCCAAGTTACCAAATTCTTCACTTATTCTAGATAAAGGATGAGGATAATGTATTTTGTTTTTTTGAACTTCACCCACATGTTGTGACAAGTTAACTCAATGTGATCTTGCATGGTGGTGGACCACAATGAGTTGAATGAGGCATTGGACGGCTTCAATTTAATTTCTTGATTTTTTGTCGATTCAACATACTATATTGGACTTCCTTTTGGTTTCATAAAATATACTATAATAAAGATTTTTGAGTAAAGCATTTTATATTGTATGAAATTTTTATAAGAACCCCATTAAGACTAAAAACAATAAACATAATAATAAAATAATTCATTTTCATTGTATTATTGCTCATTTAAAAATTGTACACTTTCAAAACCGAATTGCCAAGTCAAATAAAATTATTTACACCATAAATATATAATATAATAATGATAAAATAATGTTTAACATCATAATCATTCTCATCTCCATCTAGTAGGGGAACTTTTTTAAAACAGTTATAATTACCTTATCATTTAAATTAAAGCCCACCGCTAGTAAATTCATACTTATATCAGTAGTAATTTCAACACAGATCATCATGTTATAAGTGATTTGATATGTATTCATTGAATGTAATTACCAAATATAAAACACATGTGCAATAGTGTGAAACAAGAACAAGTAGGCCAAATAAGTCACATAAGAGAAATAATTTCATATCAATTTATGTCGTTCATATCATTTCAAATGATCTTTAATATGCTAGTGAACTAGCACCATGTCTTGAAGTAGGCAAGTTTATGTATAACCAGATTGAAGTAGGTACATTGACAAAATTAATGGGGGTAAGATGATTGATTAGAAATCAATATGCAAAGAGTCAACCCAAAATAGTAAATCAAATTATGAAATAGAATTTAAGCATAGGAACTTAAGATTCATATCATGATTCCAACTAGGAATACAGTTTGGTAATGTCAAGTTATTCTTGCATGACATAGCTTAGCTTAATATGCTGCAATCCAAAATCTAAAGGAGATATGAATTAATCCATACAATATAAAAATTTGGGTGCTCTAACAGAAGTACTCTAATAGTCTCATTTATTACAATGCAACAAAAGAAGCTAATAAGATGATTTCTATGAAGGTAAAAAGAAACTAAACTCCTAAATTTTGATATGTTTTTTAATGTGAAGGTTGTAATCTTATCAGAAACCCCAAGAATAAACGTGCTTAGATGGGAGAACGTTTGAGATGAGCGACCCCTCAAGAAGTTACATTAAGGAGAAAAATTTGTGAGGTGATTAGGCCAAGGTAAGAAAACAACTTGATTGTTTAAGTGTTCATTCTGTTTTAAATGACTTCTAAGCAATACATTGGTCAGAAGATGGAAAATAAGTGTCAAAAACCTCTAAAAGAAAATTGTGAGGATTCTTTTGTTTACAAAAATTTTACACAAGCAAGAAATCAAGTTTGAGTTCAATAATAATATCCAACGCACTCATAGATATATGTGATAAGAGACGATAGAATTTTTATGTGAAACCTTGAAATGAGAAAAATATTCGGCCTAGCCTAACTAAAATGGTCAAATGTATAATGACACTTATAAAGTTTCACTCTCCACCTTAACTAGAGAAGGTGAGACTATCAAATTATGAATAATTACTCATCATTTTATCGTTGAAATAGAGACTGTCAAATTGTAATATTAATTAAAAAATAATGGTTAAACAAATATAGCATGGAGATAGAATACAATCTATGAGGCTCGACTATCAAAGCCGTTAGCAATAGTTAACTATGATTGTTAGCGATCATAAACTGTTCACTCTCTTCACGAGTTTGAAATTAACTATCAACTCTTCAAACAATCTTTATATAAAAATAGTGGTATATATGTAAGTTTTAAATCTTTTTTATATTCCATCGGGCAAACACCATTAGTTTTTTTGTTAATTATAAATTATTTTGCCAAATATTAAAAGTGATGGATCTTAGGCTAATTGATTCTCTCTCATTAAGTCACTTAGTTTGACTATAAGCATGTTAAATTTAAAGAATAATTGACCTTCCAATTAATGTTTTGAAGCTTAGTTCTTAATTTGGACTCATTTGGGTTTGGATTAAATCATATGTGGTGTCATTAGGTTCATATCCTCAAGATGTTCAATTTGATTATAAACTTGCTAAAATTGGAATTTAGATTATATTTAATTTTGGCCTAAAAGTTATCTCATCAATAATTCATTAAGATTTCTACTTGATAATGTGGTTTTTTTGGTGATATGTCATGGATAAAATGAAATGCTACATGATATGATTCTTGAACTTTTATTGGGATAAATTGCTAGAGAATGGGTGCCACATTTGAAATTTTAGGAGACACCTCTAATATCTTATGTGTGTGATGGAATATTTTATGTTATATATAAGGGTGCTTATGAAGTTGATACTATTTAACTAGGAGAAATTGTAAAATATATAAAATAGATTGTTGCTAAACTCTTTAAAATTAAAATGCTTTTTAATGTAACACTTGAAATTTATTAAAAACTCTGAAGTTTAAGTGTAATCATATTTGAGCACTCATGGGATAGGTGACCAGCTAGGAAATTACTCTAAGAGGGCAATGTTATGGGGCCATTAGGCCAAAATAGACAAAATCTTGTTGGTTGGGAGTTGGCTGTTGCAATTTCATTTTTATAGGTTTTAAGACAACATATATTTCTCCTATTTTGTTGACTTTTAGATCAATGAGGAGATGAATATTTATAGCTATAGCAACAACAACACACTTATTTTGGAAAGTCGGGAGCTACAACAAAAGAATTTGTTCATCTTTATCATTAAAGAAGAATAACTACAATGACAAATGATTGCCAGTTATATCTAATATCAAGCTGTATCAAATTCATAAATTGTATGATCGTGCATGTTGATAAAACTGAATGTTGTGAAAAACAACGACAATAAAGAGAAAAATGGAACGAGAAAAACTACAAACAGAAAAAAACATTAGAGTGATACAGAGATTTACGTTGTTCAACAAATTTGCCTACGTCCACGGAGCTGCTGATGATTTTATTTCTTAGAGGAATCATATTGTCGAGCGCGTCGACGTTTACAAGAAAATCTTTATTTTCTTCTCTCCCTTTCTCTCTCTTTCTTCCCCTCTTTCTTTCTTAGAGGACTTGGCTTGATCTGGCTTTACTTGTTTATCAAAAGCCATAAGAGGCTATTTATAGAAACCATGAGAGCGGTAAGTGAGAGGTATGCGAGCGGTAAATGAGATGTGGTAGGTGAGCAGTATGTGAGATTCTTAATTAAGAACCTAATTAAATTGCGGTGGACCATGTATCCACATTACCAAGCACTGAACAAATCATTTAAATCTTAATATATTTCCTAGTGTTTTATCCCTTTTGCAATTATTTGTTGTTCCATGTACTCATTTTAATTTCAACATCTTCTCAATTTAAATATAGTCGCTTTCT
>NEWO01001546.1:63967-83982 GCA_003013225.1 Phalaenopsis aphrodite
TTGTAGCCTCTCCTAAGAAATGTAGGAAGAAGAAATCTCTCATTTTTCTCCTTCTCCAATACTCTCAGAGAAGAATTCACACTTAATCTCACCACAAAACTTTAAACTCTTAAAGATAAATCACTATAGACTCCTGAATGGTGGTGGAATGAAGATGGAAAAAGTGCATGGAGGCGAGGTGTGGCAAAATGAGCAAGTCAGAATGAAGAGGAGCACCTTTTTTGATCAATTTTAGCCCCAAATAGAGCATAGAGTCGGTTCTCCAATAGGTGCATCCAAACCCTTCAAAAATCATCCAAATCCGTCAAATCTTCTAGAAATAGGGTCTGAACCGACATTGGCGTTATCGACGCCAATTTTGGCACCGTTGGCGCCAGTATCCCGTATTTAATTTTGTTGCTCTCTATCAAATGACGTCGTCGGCGCTGCTTTTGGCGCCGTTGGCGCTGATTAAAATCCATTAGCCGTTCTGTAAGTTTGCGCCGTCGGCGCTGAGTATTTCTTCAAAAATGCTATTTTAACTCCAAATTCTATCCTTTTTGCTTCCTTTTTTTTGTTTCAAGTCCTAAAAATCAACAACCTGCAAAAAAAACATAAAAATATCTTCCATTAAAGCGCAATATCACAAAAAATGAGTATAAAATATGGGTCTAAAAATGAATATATTTTTGGTGTATCAGCAACCCAGCAAAATTAAATTAATTTAGTTAAAAGCCTAATCTAAACATTAAAAGACAAAGAGGCACACTTAGCTAAGGATGACCACCACATGACACCTAAGTCAAGGCCACCCAAATCACCTCATGAGAGGGTCAAACCAGACCAACACTGGTCTTATCTAGGATACCAGAAGTTCTCCCAATGCCCTCAAGCCCTTGCCATTCCTCCTTCACCTCCATTAAAGCTTTCATGGTCAAGCACACCAAAGCATGGAGAAAGCTTTCCCCCACTGCCCAAAGCCTCTGAAATCCCCCTGTCCATTCCCTGAGGAGCCGCCAGAGCCTCCCATACACGTCAAGGCTTCTCTCATGGTTTCCCATGGCTATTTAAGGTCCTAACCCGAGAGCCTAAACACACACTAAAAGTTCAACTAGCTACCCAAATCATTAGCCGTAAATAACAAAAAGCTCCCACATACTAAAGCGGCCCAATACCATCATCCAAAAGTCACTTCAACCACCACAAAATCCTAATTTCCTCTATGAAATCNTATTTCCTAGTGTTTTATCCCTTTTGCAATTATTTGTTGTTCCATGTACTCATTTTAATTTCAACATCTTCTCAATTTAAATATAGTCGCTTTCTATAACACCCTTATCGAACTATGTGGTAAACCATGGACAACCAATTCAATAAAAAGACTAAAAAACTAAGTAGAAAACAATACAATTACATGCATTTGATGCCACATTTCGTAATCTCCTCTGGTCCTATTCAATTAGTTAAATCATTTTGGAACTCAATAATGAAATGCCTCATTCAATATAATAACTTAGTTGTAAGATCCCAATCTTATAGGGTGATTTAATTATATTTGTCTTAGTTGGGCACAAACAAAAACGTTGTTAGCATGTCTTTGTCAATACTCCAACCCCCTCATCTTTAAAATTAGGTCTTGATTTCCATCCCATTTTAAGATTTTAAGATGAAGATGATATGTAATGTCAATTCCCTATTTGCATTTCCGAAGCCCATCAGTGGCTCGGTTTCGGCCGGGGGTTCATTTCAGCACGGGGACCACCTTTTGTTGTTTAGTAAAAATCTACTAGCCGTTTTGTTCTATTATAATTTATGGGTTCCACGTGGGCCCGCAGGTCAGCTTCTTCCATATGCTCATATGCATGAAAACTTTATTGTCTTAATGCCCTCTTAAATGCTATATGTTCGGACGATCAAGTTTGCACATCTGTTAAGGTAGATCTAACGGTCATTTGCACCCAAGAATCTGCTATTAGAAAACTCCGGTGAGTCAATTTTATGTGTTCGTGGAGGGAATCCAAATAATTGAATGTAGCAATAATCGAATTATATATATATATATATATATATATATATATATATATATATATATATATATATATATAAGGACCAATTATATTTTGTGATTCAGTTTTAGGTGAACGGACCAATTTTGAAAGTTCATTAAATTTTTTTTTCTTTATTTAGAAAATAGAGCCATTTACATACATACCGCTTAATTCTTATGAATTTATGTTTAGCACTTAAAATTTACTTTTTATATTTATATAAGCCAAAACTTGCTGGTCACAAAATAAAATATAACTATTTTTAAACGTGAAACATGCATTTTTATTCACATATAAGATGAGTGGACTCCAGTGGAGCACTCATGCATTGGCATACATGTTTATAATTGGCATAAGTTGTTCATGTTCAGTTCGGGCTTTGACATAAATGTTGGCATAAATGGTTATAATTGGCTAACATAAATTTTTTAATGTTCATACTTGATTTGTACTTGACTTGTTTATGTTAATTGAACAAATTAAGAAATTAAATGAGTACTTAAGATTTCATATAAGGTTAAAATTTTGATTTGTACTTGTGTGTATATAAATATATTAGCACGGATTTTAAAGAGATCAAGCGGTCTTAAGGTACTCCACTATTTCTGAGCGAAATTGCATACAAAAGATTGTCAAGTGGCTGACTGACTCATCATACTTTCCCAGACAAACAGTAATCCCATTGAACCTAAACGACTAGTTGAATCGGCCAACCGACAGAATCGATCAGAAATTAGGTAACCGACAGCTAGAAGTAAAAATCAGTTGCTTAAAACTCTAAACTAACTAACGAAAGTAATGGGAGCATTCAATTAAAACTTACGTGTTCCCAACTGCTCTGACCTGATGTCGGCTACTCGTGCTGCTCAAACTCGATGATTATTGACCTGACTTTTGTGAGGCCGTCTTTTGTCTTTATATAAGCCTAGGATCTAGCCTTAGGGCTTCCCAATGACCTTCTTAGATGCCTAAGGATGGAACTCACCCACATAGAACTTCAAACCAATTATACACAATTAAATGTTTCATAAGATTAAATCCAAATCCTTAATTATTAGAAGCCCAGATTGAATTCCTATAGGTGGAGCATGCCCTAGGCAACCCACTGGAGCCTAGAGTCCTTGGAATCCCTATGATGACCCATTGGCCCACCCCAAAACCCTCTTTAATCTAGAAGAAGCCCTATGGGCTTGAGGTTGGTTCCAGGCTAGAGAAGGGTTTACCCTTTGTATTAAAACCCTAAACTAAAGTAACAATATCCTAACATCAAAAATTTAAATTGAAAGAAAATTAGACCGCCAAAGTTAGGTTTAGAGCCTACCCAATTGCTTTCCCAAACTCAAACAACCATGAAGAGCAAATTACAACTATAACACCCTAAGTTTAAAATGCTCGGCTCGTTAAAGAAAATTAATATTAAACCTATCTAAATTAAATTAAAATAAAACTTATACCAACCAAATATCAACAAATAAATAACATTAAAATTATTAATCAACCTAAATTAACACCAAAATAATTAAAATTTTGAAGTTAAACTCAAATCAAATAAAAAAAATTAAAATCAATCGAATTATAAATTAAATAAATTTATCGAGTCAATTAATCCTAAAGGACCAAAATGTCAAACCCAAAACCAAAAGCCCTAGCCCAAACCATAGGGCCTATGACTTAAGCCAAAACCTTTTAACTCTAAAAACACCCAATGACTCAAACAACCTACCATGAAATGACAACCGATCCCGATAAAATATAGTTGTGTAAAATTTATATATGACTCCTCTATGTAACAGTGCCAAAAGCTTGATGTAATATTTATTATTAAGAAATTTAAGCAATTAATATTGAGATTCTACGCAAGTAAACATATCGTTATCAAGCAATTGATGACTTTCTATTTAAGCCCGAATATCGATCCCACTAGGAAGGTTTAAATTTGAAATGATAAATTAACTAGAAAATTCTCAGAAATCAAACGAAATTACTGTCACTAATTTTGAATGTGTAAGATGCAATCAAAACTAAATTATTTTACTAATAATAAAATTGAAATGCAAAATTTCAACAATAATTATTAAACTATTAAATTATTTTTATGTGAAAAAACATCTTTCCCACTACAATGAGATTTTAGTAAAATGTGATGAGATAAATGATTTTAATATGTATTGTGCCAAACAGGTGCAGTTTTAATTCTCTACCCTGATACAGTATTATAGATAATCATTGGTTAATCCCAGTTTTAGTCCCTAAATCTGTGGCTAGACTAGGAGTATATTGGCTCCCACTTCCCTTCACCTAAAGGCTAACTCTGGCTTTAGTTTTTAAATACTAAGACCGAATTGGGGATTTTAGTCTGTCACCCTAAAATATCTAATTCTACACCCAATCAATGTATATTTCCTTATTTATTTGCACTTAATTCCATGAATGAAATACACCTTCATGGAATTAAATGTGATACCCACTCTGTTGTAGAATTCATACTTCATTTTCCAGATCATATGTTTCACAACACATTTTAACAATTCAATTGGTTATATCGAAAAGTAAATTAAGTTCAGAATTGAAAAATCATCACAATTTATTTTACATTTTAATATTGACACACCCATATTATCTCTTCATTTTNTCCATTTAAGCCCTTCCATTCATTTCACAAAGTTCTAAAACCTCACCCCCCCAATCCAAATCCCTTCTTCCCACACCCTTTAACCTACTCTAACACAAACTCGAGACTCCTTTTGGCCTAACATATACCTAGAGTCAATTTTAGAGCAAACTAGAGCAAGCAGGAGGCACACACATCTAAGGTGTTCATTTCCATCAAGCTCAATAGAGGCCTCAGTACTTAGGATAAGGTAATGGATCGAACTCACCATTTTTGCCCTTGGTTTGGTCTTTTGAGAAGCAAAACAACACCTACCCCCACTTAGTCGTATGGATAGGTTTCCCATCTAGCCCCGACCCCTACCCCCACCGCCACTCTCCCTGTTGCCCCGACCAACATTCCCACCCCCACTCCCACTCCCACTCCCACCCCGACCCACCCCTACACCTGTCGCTAACCCCACACATTCCCCTACCTCTACCCCCGACTACAATGATGTTGAGTTCGAGAGAGGCCCAAGTTGCATCGATTGAGCTAGAGTCGAGAGACAACGATTGTCGTATTGAGTCAGCTGACAACACGTAAGTTTTTTTATAAATATTGATAATAATCCTTTTTATTTTCTTAATTAAAAAGAAAACTAACCATTTGTTATTTACATGTTCTACCCCCTGACCCAAGTTATTCTCGCCATTTTAAATATCATCTTAAGCAAGACTACTCATCGTACTTGTCCTGGAATGAGATCCTGATGATGATTAGAGATCTTTAGTTTCAGAAGTTTGCGAGTTATTTTTATTTAATTATTAATCTAGCATAATCTTTATAATTTTGTAGAAATAATTCTCTTGACACCTTGAGCATGAAACACAAATCTGATACTACTTTGAAGGCAAGTTTTGCAGTCACATACGTGACATGTTTGACAATATTCAGAAATAGCGATAGTGTCCCTTGTGGCTCAGAGATGATGTTTTTGCCATGTTGCTCATGGCCAGAGATTCTTAGAAGTACCAGAAGAAGAGAGAGCAAGCGAAGCAGAACAGACGGTCAAATTGTGGAGGCATGAGGCTCTCCAAGCACACTAGTGGGGCACTCCCACATGCATAATACAAGCGGTGGCCCGTAAGGTTTCATTTATTCTTTAAATTTTACTATAGATCAAAGTTATATTCTAAGTATTTTGTTACATGGACAGATTGTGACATTGGAATGAGAGCCCTCTGCTGCTGATGTATATGAGCGTGCCCATTGAAGACAATCTGAACAGTTGTATATCGCTGACAGATCCTGAGTGACCCAGGTAATTCACGAGCTAAACTAGTTTCATGTTCATGCATGTTATATGTAATAACACGTAATTACTTTTTTATAGAAGAGATTCCAGCGATGAAGGAGAGTCGATCCCGGCATCGAGCGGTATTACAATTCGAGATTGTGATCCTTCTTATTACGACTCATGGAGGGAGATTGTTGGAGGGAAGAAGAAGGGTCGAGTCTACAAGCTCAGGTCACATGCGTTTTCCTACAACGCTCACCCCTCCTCCAGTGCATCTGTAGCTTCTACGTCTATCTCGCAGAAGGATGAGGTCTCTATGTGTGTTGCCACATTCACTTCTTCACTTAGATGAGGTTGGAGATAGAGGCAACATGGAGGCCAAGTTGAAGATCGAATCAGATGCATTGTAGCAGTGAGTGAGGCAGCTTGGCAAGGAATCATTGGAAGGGAAAGAATAAGCAAGGACGATGAGGATGAGGAGATAGAGGAGGAGGATTAGCAGGGGTATTTTTTAGTTTTTGTATATCATTATGTTAAACATTTTAGTAGATATTTTTTTCTGTGAACAGTGATATATTTATGTTAGATTAAATACATTTTGTTTATTTAGTTATTTGATCGAACAAATTACTCTTTGAATGCGATCTTAGATGCTAAATGCTCTAAATAGTTAACTGAACATTGTGATTGCAAGTGTGGTATTGTAAATACAAAAGAGGGAATTTGTTTTTTTTTTTTGGCTGATGGTACATGTTTGTGACGGTTTGCAATGGAAATCTTCTCAGTTAATCAAATGACACATCATCAACATCGAACTAACGAAACATCTGCGTCATAAAAAAAGATGACAACAATGCTTTTTTGATTATTTCTTCATTGGTTATCAAAACCAACTCATTATCCACATCGAACCGACAACAAACGTGCATTAAAAAGCGACGATTGCGACACGTTATCAGCTACTCAGCGGTTGCTAATTGCCGACGGAGGTATTGTTGGTTATCTAAACCGACAATGAAGATAACCAACGATGATCGACAATTGACCGTGCTTTTTGAATTACTCAAAAAACAATGATCAAATGTTGTTGGTAATACGTCAGTAATTTTTCGCCCTCAGAATATCTGTTGGTTTGAAAATTAACAACAAGCATTTTAGATACGACTTTAAAAAAATTGATTAGTCGTCACAAATATAGAAAGGGACGGTATTCTTCTAGATAATCGACGAAATGTGACTGTTGGAAATGAACTACATTTCCTTAGTGTGTCCACCATCCAAAAATTCAAATCAAATCCAAAGACATGATAAGCCAATAAAAACATGCTAACCCAAGCCATTTAAATCTCATAAAAAGCCAAACGTAAGTCATACCAATCCTCATGTATGCCAATTACAAGCCCAAATCAAACCTCATATAACAAATCACATCCAAAAACCACATAATTCTAGGACGAGTCAAGTCCAAACCCAAGCACCCATGTGACCAAAAATCCAAGATCATGACCATGCCCAACAATACTCATACCAACCCAAACATCCTTCAACCCAAGTTTACCCATGCACGCCCAAACCACCCCAAAGTCAACCAACACACCTTAAACCCGAGAGATCATTCCAAAACTCAAGGCTCAAACCCAACCCAAATCTCCTCATGACAACTCAAATCTAATCATGACAATAAATAAATAAATAAATAAAATATATAATAAAAGAAAAAGAAAAAGAAAAAAATACATATAAAATAATTTTAAAACCCATAGTTTGCAAGAGTTAGGCGAGCCCTTCCACCGGCAAGGCAACAACAAGATCGAGACAAACAAAGGTGAGTCATTCTCTCTCTTTTATTATCCTACACGCATGCCATCACATCTTATGGTTTGCACGCCTACCACATAAACAATCATGTATGCTGCCATGCATACATATCACACATTTCCTATGGTTTTACATATCCAGCACCTTAAGAAAAAAAAAAACAAGGAAGAACTTACATGCATGCCACCCTATTGTCACGGACAAATAGTCTCACATTGGCTAGGTGTAGGGCCGAAAAGCAGTATTTAAGTCTTGGGCTGCCCACCACCCATAAGGGCTCTTTTGGGAGGTGACAAGTGGTATCAGAGCAGATTACTGTCTGTCAGGTGTGTGGACTCTCCATGGTCCAGTGGGACCCTCGGTGGAGCCGATCCGTGACGAGGGCGTCAGGTGATTGGGTGGAGGAGAATGTCACGGACAAATAGTCTCACATTGGCTAGGTGTAGGGCCGAAAAGCAGTATTTAAGTCCTGGGCTGCCCACCACCCATAAGGGCTCTTTTGGGAGGTGACACTATGCTTACATATTTACATGCCTACAACCTAAAGTTCTTAACTTTTTAAAATTTTTAAAAGAAAGTTACATGCATGCAACACAATTCTTACAGGTTCAACCATCTGACACTTTAAATAAAAAAAAATGCACAATTTACGTACATACCACCTAAACTTTCATATCTACATGCATATCACACTAGCACTTAAAGATTTAATTTTTTTTTATTAGATCTACATGCATGCTATCTAATTCTTATGTGCCTACACAATCAATATCTAAACGTCAATGTCTACATGCAAGCCAATTAATTCCTAGGTGTTTACATATTTAAAACCAAAACTTTGATCTTTACATGCATGCCACCAAATGCGACGTACTCACATGTCTAATATTCAAACTTTGATGTTTACCAACATACCATGCAAATTTTACATAATTACATTTATAAAATCCAAACTATGATATTTAAACACGTATCATATAAATCATAGGTATTTTGGTATCTAATATCTAAACTTTGACACTTACATGCACAAATTACAAAAAAACATGTATGCCACTCAAACTTTGATTATATTGGTGCAAATCATACATGCCACTTAGGCCTTTGATTATATAGTTGTATCTATTATATTTAAATATTGAATATTTTTACATATAAAAATAAAATTTTAAATGTTCGTACTAAAAAACTATTTTTTTATGTGTTATATTTAAGAAATGAAATATTTAGCATGTAAAAGTAAAATATGAAGTGCTTGTAGGTAAAAAAAAGAGTTTTTTTTTTAATGTGTTATATTAAAATTAAATATTTTTACATATTAAATAAACATTTCAAATGATTTGCATGAAAAAAATTGTATGTTCTATATTTAAAAATTAAATATTTTGCATCAAAAAATCAAAATTTTTAAATGCTTTGTGGAAGAAAAAAATATAAAAATTTTTAATATTATGATTAGAAATTAAGTATGTTGTATATAAAAGCAAATTTTTGAATGTTTTGTATGTGAAGAATGAGAATGTATATTTAGAACTCCATTAAAAAAAAACCAACTTAAAACCTTCACCTAAACCTCCACTCAAAACTTCATTTATATTTACATCAAAACCCACTTAAAATTTTTACCCAACTCCACCAAAACTCCCATCAAAATTCTCACCAAAGTCTTACCCAAACTCCACTCAAAATCTTCATCAAAACCTCATTTAAAATAACACATAGGGTCTGTTTGGGGTAGCTTGTGTGTTTCATGATAAACGACTTATCCTGAAACGAGGTCCGCGGGTCAACTGCGGGGTCGACCCGCTGCCTGCCTTTAGTGTAAAAAACTCAAACGCGGCAGACATTGTTTTAAAAAAACCCCACCGCACTTATAAGCTACCCCAAACGGGCCCTTAAATTTCACCCAACTCCACCAAAATTTCCACTAAAACCCACTTAAAACACGCCCAAAATCTTCACTTATTTCTCACAAAATCTCCACCAAAATTACTTCCAAGATCACTTCCTAAAATCATACCCAAATCCTTTTAAATTCTAGGTAAGATTAGCTATCAACATCCAACAAAGAAAAAATAATTTTTATGAAACCTAAAAATTTAAAAGATGAAAAGAAAGGATAATAATAATACTAATAATAACATATATATATATATATATATATATCAAATAAGAAATAAAATTTTTATTATAAACTTAATTCTAAAAAAGATGAAATGCTAATTGAAATGATAAACTTATTATCCCTTAAGAAAATGAAAAGCTACCTAAATTGACGAGGGGTATATTTGTGAAAAAGTAAAATTACATCTCTAACCTCTCCAAACTTAAGTAACAAAATATAAAGTTAGAATCCTAAATTAACTTAATAACTCCATTAAATGAAATAACAAAATCAAATCTTAAGTTGAAACTTCAAAAGCATAAAGGTAAAATTGCAATTACCCAATGCAATCTTCATCAACATAAACTAGAGATCAAATGATTAACCCATTCTTTAAGTTACTTCAAAACAAATTGGTAAGATTAACAAAGAAAACAGACTTGATTTCAACAAAAAAAGTAAAATTTAAAAATTACAAGTATACCCTTAAGCGTAATTTGAACACTTTGAAGCTCAAAATCGTCAAAAGTCAACTAAAATTCATTAAAAAAAACCTAAAATAATCAAGATATAATGAAATTCATGAGTAAGGAAAAATGAGGAATGTTAATTTGTAACTTTTTCAAGAATTACAAATGTACCCTTCCTAACCCTAAATCCAAACATTAAAAAGTTAAAACTCATGAAACTTGAACTCAAATGATCATTAGTTAGTTAAAAATTAAAATATAATAAAATTTTATTAATTAAAAGTGATTGGGGGTTGATCTGTAATTTCTCAAAATTACTAATATACCTTTAGTTGTTTTTAAACCCTGAAAAAGTAAATTTTCGAAAACTTAATATTTAATAAATTTAACCCAAAAATTGTTAATGAGAAGTTAAATAGCAACCAAGTAATAGAACTAATATGTTTGAAAATGAATAGAGATATAGTCATAACTCCTAGAATTATGAATGCAACTTTCTTATTATAAAACTTAACAAATGAAATCATTAAGGGTTGAAACTATGGACTAATTCCTTCAAAGTACTCATAAAAAAATATTAAAACACTAAACAACTTTTACATTAAGCCAAAGTGGATTAAGTCAAGAACAACAAACTTACAAATATGCCCCTCATGAGCTCAAAACTTAATAACTTCGCATTAAGAAAACCCTGAGTCCAAAAAAATATCTAATAACAAATTAAGTAAACAAAAATGAGCCCAAATATAACGTTGAATTGAGCATCAAATAAAATCTATAAATATAATAAGTGAACTCAAGTAAAAGCCAACTAAAACCCATGGAATTCATAAGCCATTAAAACTTAAAGTAAACCATAAAATTAATTAAAATTTAAAGTAGAACTTAATTGAATAAACATTGGTTTGCGAGGGACTATTGGATGAGGTAGTTCATGGTTGCTAAGAAGAGCTCCTCTTGTTACTTGTAACCAAGTGGACCACAAACTCTAACGACCTCGTGAAGACGAAACCATAAGTTATTGACCAAGTTGTCATAAAAATAATCCTAGAAAAAAAACAACAAATCAATTAAAGATAATCCTAATAAAAATCAAATCGATAAAGAAGGCAAGTAAAAGTTGAATAAGATAAAAATCACCAAATCAATAAAATTTAAAAGACACTAAAGTAAACCCTTAATAAACTAACATAACTAATTGAAACTTCAACAATAAATAATAATTAACTCTCGGGTCTACGGAAATTTCTTGAATGTTGCAACTCATGATTGCTAATAAAAATCTCTTGGTCGGAATAGACTAACTACCTTGCCTGACTATGTAGATCCAAAACCCATTAACGAAAGGCCACGTGTATTTTTACGAGGGTCGTCTTGAACAAAAAGTGAATTTTCTCATTTGACCACTTTATCTCCTTATTAAATGTCATACGACACTAACTCTTTATACGTTATAAGAGTAGATAGGCTTTATACTGTGATTGTTGTGTTTGCATGTTAGACACTTGCAAGGATATGTAGATGATTCTCTTTTGCACTAGGTTGTCTTAGATTTTATTTACATATTTCTAGGCTATTATAACAAGCCTAAGATGTGTTAACTCTATTTTGTAGGCTTGTTATAGTTAAAATAGTTAGGCTACTATAGTAACATAGAGTTTATTTATAGTGGCTTCTTTTCCTTTTAGAGTTAGGGTGTGTTTTAGTCGGTCGACTATCAAAACCCGGACTATCTAAAATAGGATGAACACTGAAACGAATGATGAACCTCAAATAAACCAACAATAATAATTTAGATGATGTTGATCGACAAGTCTGACGTCGTATGTCTAGGATTGTTACACATTAGTTGGCTTATCCTTATTTCGCTCGATAAGTCTGCCCACATTTTATGTCAGTGTTTTTTGCCTTTTACCTGGATTATCGGTAGACTCACTAAAAACTAAATTATATGCTAAAACTAAAAATAAAAAAAATTGAATTAACTTTTTAGAATTAATGAAACTCATAACCAAAACTAAAATTGTATAAAGCTGCATTTACATCCCTATAAAATATCATGCATTTAAAACAACCAAATTGATATAAATAAAAATTAGTAGAAATCTCTTACAATTTAACAATAGCCATGAAAACATCACTATATGAATATGCATAACTATATTGCTTCTCTTTTTTGTACTTCAGGTACTCATACATTGCATAAAAGAAGATGGTTTGTCCTCCGAAAATCATCACCTCATGGAAGTGACTCTTGCATTTTAATTAGCCTTATGAACAAATTCTTTAAATATTAATCATTAAGTACTTTCATAGCCTACTACCCAACTTAATTTGATTTACTTAGAGCAAAAAATTAACCACAAAATAATAAAATACATGTGTGGTGAGCATTAAAATGATTAAATTTTAAATTCAAAAATTTATTCGCAATGGTCTTAAAACATTATGCCCAATAATCATACTTAGAAAGCTTGATTTATAATCAAGTTGTAAGATATACTATTAATAACAACCTACTATATCTTATATCATTGAGACCGGCTATGTATAGTTTGAAATAAGATTGAGTGGTTTTGATGACAAACCTTTCCAGACAGGGTTATAAGTCCATTTTATTTTGTTTGTGTTCTTTCTTTCCACTAGATTAGCGTTCCAAATTTTAACTTTTTTTTCAATGAACTTCACTTTAGTTCTAGAATTTTGAGATTGTTCGTCTAGTTACGACGTAAATTCTCATCTCCTAGGATTTCTCACAGTCATATATCACATGACATAAGACCTAACTTTTTAATAAAATATCAAGAATAAACATCAAATAAACTTTTTTCTAAATCACTAAAATCAAACCATAAGATGATTGAGATGTCACAAAGTGTTCTCAATATCTCCGACATCTCCTACTTTTTCTTTCTTTGGGTTCCGTTAATAATAATTCTACTTTTGAGCCTTTCTCATTTAAAATTGCAATGATCAATCATGGAAACCCAAGCATAAAAATTTCTTGAAAGAAGAACTATAACCGTAGCCAATAGTTTTCTTAAGTAACTTAAGTTGCTTAATTTGTGATTAGTTATAGGGGTTTGCACCAATAGAAAGTTTGTAACCTAGATTAATCTAAACCCTATCTAGTTTTTAGTTTAGACAGGAGAAAAGTTTATCTGTTTTAACTGTGTACTAATTCAAATATCCAAAATTTCTTAATTTAAATAATCAAACTGATTATAAAATGATATTTCTTTCTCTCAAGATAAAATGTTTCTTTTGATGTTGTACTTGATTATTTTAATAATTAAATCTTAGAATTTGTATAGTTCTATGAAGACACCCTCCATGTCAAAAAAATAAAACCGACAATAGATTCTTCAAGAAAATTGGTTGCAAAAAAGATAAATGAGCTTGCCATCAAAAATTTGTTCAGTTTGAGCAAACATATAAATAACATCTAACATTGACAATGGTATCTTGACTATATTCGAGAACAAGTTCACACTTGTGCATGCAAAGACCAGTTACTAAATTTATTCTCAAAGAAATCCTACTATCATTTGCTTCTTTGTGTTATGATGAAGATGTATGTTTATGACTACTACGGTTAAGTTTGAATGACATTTCAACAGTATCATTCAAGTTACCTTCATCTTCACAATTTTGATTCTCATTTATTAAGCTTTCAATAACTTGATGTCTTGAAGTCCAAGTATAAGCTCTAGTGATAACAACTACTCCAAGTATTACATCATGCTTTCATTCTAATTCATGATCTATACCAGAACATTTAAATTTTTTGGCTTCAAGCAATACTTATAATGAAAAATAATGTAAGTACGAACATTAGATACTCATGCATCTATGTTTAAGAATATGAGTTAGGAATGATCTCTAACTTTCTATCCACTCAGCTGAAACATCAAAAATCTTCATATTTCAGCTTCTAAATGGTTAAAAACAAGCAAATGGAAAATTGACCTTTTCCACTTTCACCTATCAAACCAATTTGTTTGCATATCACCTAGAATACCAAATTCAGCTTTGCAATATTTGCCATTAAATTTTGATTTATTGCATATCTAAAACCTAAACTTCAATTTGTACAAGCATACCACATTACTCATGGTTCTAAAGGTCCACTTCTTTTCATTTCACCTAATTTATAAGTGTTGGTATAAGTATAAATTGTAAAATGCAAACTCTATGTTTTAGATTTGTAAACATATAGAAATTGGGTGGTATTATGAATGTAAGCCTTGCAGAGATTTCAAAACTTTAGGTGTTCATAGGCTTTCCGGGCATACCGTATCATCATATAAAATAAACTTTGGAAAGAATGAAGTGGGATAAATATCATGTGTTTACCAATACAACACCTAAAGTTTATAAATTGTACGTGCGTTTTGGAAGCTTAGAACTTTACATACATACCACACATGCATTTACATACTAACACCTAAATAGCATACTTCAACTTAATGATGTTGAAAGGACATATTGAGTGCTTAAGTGAAAATTCTCATACATACCATATATTTATGATGTATTTACTTATCTAAGACCTAAAAATAACCTATTTCTTTTTCAACTCAGAGCAGCGAGCTAATGTTGAAGGGAAAGTGGCAAACTTATTAGCCGTTTTTTTTTTCTCAGAGATCATAGAAGTGAGCATTGAGCTAAATGCCATTTTTTTCCTTTTAAATTGCACATATGTATCACCCCTACAAATGTTGAATAAAGTATCAAAACGATCATTCCATGATCACACAACTACAAAAAGAAAAAAATCAAGAGACGATCAAAATCGAACCCTATCATCGCTCTTAGTATTCCAGATAACGTCAAATGTTCAACAAAGCAAGCAATGAACTATTGTGGAGACATAAACTCTCAAAAACAAAAGATTTAAACTCAACATATTAGAACAAACAATCTCAAATGCAAAAAAATTCAAACCAATGCAAATGATATGATGTAACATGAAGCCAAGAGTTAAAGGGAGCCACAGAGAGCAAAGTAAGCTCACTCGTTGAGGAGAGAGTAAGAGAGATAGAAACAAAGAAGGGTTTCAAGCATCCCAGCTGTTGTTGAGTGAGAAAAATGAAGATTAGCCAAAAAAAAAAACAAACCTCAGCCGCATAGAGAGACAGTTGCTCGTTGCAAAATAGGTCGAGTGATACCCTAAGCTGAAAGTTTTATAATGGATTTCGTGAGACAAATTTGAAATAGTGGAGGGGTAACATGGAAAAAGAAAATAAGTAAACCACATAACACAACCTGCAATGGATTGAACACTCCATTTGCTTGACACAATATTGTCCGTTGTCGCGCTTGCGTTATCTCTGCGTTCATAGAATACACCACCAACCCACCGCCGCACTAAACGCCCCCTATGTGTTGCCATCTTTTATTTTTTTTCTTTTTCAGTAATTTGAGATTTTCTTTTTTTTTTTTGTGATGACACTTGTTTAAGGAATATGCCAGAACATTTTATTCAATTTTTACATCCTTAAATATGGTGATTTTTATACCAACTTATACTATTAAAAATTTTTTACTTTTTCATATTTTATTTTATTGATGTAGCCATTATGATATCATGCTCAAACATTTCCATGTTATATACTTTTAATAAGCATCATGTTATTCATATGCTGAGTTTATATTTGCAATTTTGTGGTTGGAGCTAGTCTCTAGTTGTTCACCCAATAGGTGTTAGCATGACACAAACGCATTAGCCACTCTTGAATGGGTATCTAATTCCCAAAATGCATTGAATAGTACTCTTCTAAAGAAAAACATATTACATACAATAAGACGTATGCATGTCTACCATTAGGATGCGTAGAAAAAAATGGACTCTCCTGCATCAGAGCGATTATTGCGTATGGACACCGCACTCAAATTTGAGTGCGTTGTCTGATCGCGACCATTGAAATATATATTATTATTATTATTAGAATGAGACCCACTCCAATTTTTTCACGGTCCTGATGGGACGCTAAAAGTTAAAAAATATATTTCAAATTCAATATTACTTCTACACTTGATAGAAAAAAAATTGTCCTTGATCACTTCTAAGCAAAGACTACTCGGCTGCAAGCGACCTCGTACACTGATAAATGCACTCCATTTTCTACTTGGTATAAGAAACAGCAACCATCCTCTACCTGCCTTGGCGTGCACCTAAGAAAAAGTCATAGATTATTTTATAAAGTTAGCCATTGTAAAATTTGAATTTGGTCTCTTTCCAAGTTGTTGCAGTTAGAGGAGCAGATAGAGCTGCTGGAAATCAAACTTAGGAAGTTGGAAAGCTGCATCTAATAATGTCGAAGTGGAGTTGGATTGCATTTCTATCCTTTTTCTATTTGTTGCTGTTAAATATTCCTATTGGATAATAAATGGGTGGAAGGTCTCCTTCAGGTTTGCGGTGAAATTGCTTTGTCACGACTAATTGGCATGTGGATTTTCTTATTTCTTATTAAAATACAAATCATTCTCTTGCATCATCATGATCATTGGCTTGAAAATCGTTTCTTGCCGCTTCCTTTCGGTCAATGCCCTTCTTTCGTGGTTTAAATCGGGTTCTTTTAGGGTTTTTGCTGTGGATTTGGTTGGCAAGCGGAGCATCGAGGTGTTGAGCGCAATGTGTGCGCGCGCTAATAGGTCATAGAGCAGGTAATGTACTTGTTTTGATGGGAAGACAGCAGATTTTGGATGGATCTGCTGCGGCCAAGATCGGGCTCGTCTGTGTTGTTTGGCTGAAGTTTGATCGGAAATAAGCGATTTTTGCGTTGATTGGTACATGGAGAAAGGTTCAACAGGCTCAGAGTGGATACATTATGTTCTCAGCTAATCCTATGAGCTTATTCTAAAGGTTTGCTTGACTGTGATTTTGTTAGCAAAATGGTGGTATATATTTTTTTCTCGAGAAAAAATGTTTTGGTTTGAATTTTGTTGGGAAATTTTTTCTTAGTTTTACCGCCATACCCTTGTTTGCTGTAGCAAATGCTGAAATTGCTGGCTCTCTGTTTGTTCTTCTTTCTTTTGATTCACGAAGTTTTGCCCAATATCAGCTTCTTTTTATTAAGCAAATCTTCCAAATTTAAACTTTTGTGCAAGTCTTAGTCAGCAAAGCAATTAGTGCAAAAAATGATTTATTTTGGGTTTCCTTACCATTATAGAGTTGACATTGGCTGTCTGTTTTGAGACTCAAATTTATTCTTTAATATTAATGTTTTTTGGTTTGAGTGTGCTCTTCAGTGTAGGGTTGGTTACTTCTCTTTTTTTTTTTTTGGCACAATAAATCTTGTCCACTTAAATGTCATCCCTTTTTCTTACTCCTTTCCCTGGAATTCTTCATGTATTTGGAAAATTTAACACACAGACACACTCTCTCTCTCTCTCCTTCCTTTTCTTGAATGTGCAACTTCTCATTTACTTGACATCCAAGGCATATAGGATTTGGAGGAGAGAAAATGAAACATAACCTTTTTCCAATTACACAAGAAGTATGGGTTTGCCATTGTAGAGGAATTTTGGTTGTTATACTTGTTAATTTAAACCATTGTTAGATGCACCATCTACTTTGATTCTTTTACTGATCATATTCCACAATCAGAATAAATTTTGTTTTATTTACTTATAATGTGTAAAAGGTTTTGCCTTTCATACTACTCTTTCCCTTTATGTAGGCCATCAAGGGAGCTTTTATTTATGCTTTACCTGGAATCAGCTGCCAAAGTTGATGGGAATGCACATGAAAGTTCTTTCCATCTGCTTCAGTGGACTACTGTGCTTGAATTTCATTTGCTGTGGTTAGTTTAAAGATTTGATTTTTGGAACAACTAGATAGTGCAATGAATAATTGCTAAATATCATTATATTAATTCATTCTGCATTTAAATTTTCTAATTAAGCATGTTGTTTCTTTAACTTTCATTACTTTTTTTTTTTGTATCTGATCGCTTTACTTCATTCTTGCCAGAAAGGGATCAAAATGGGCCGGATGAAGTGAAATGGGTGTGCAATTGTGCCGCTAATCCTCTAGCAGCATTCAGTTCCAACAGCTCTTACAATTGTTCAACATCTTGTCATTGCATGCCAGGTAAAATATTTTCCCTGTTATTGCTTGCCTTGAATTTGCTTACTAAGAAAGTCACTTGTAATATTAAAATGGGAGAACAATCTTACATGTATGGTAAAATACTGCATTCATAGTGGTTAGTTCCACAAGTTTTCATGACCATTCATTTTTTTGATAAGTTACCAGCTCGTTTTTTCTATAACATGAGTGTAAATGCTTCTATTCTATGAAAGGATGATAAATTTCTTCTTTGTAGAGGAGTTACAAAAGTATGCTTTTTATGATTGGCATCTGTGGAATGAATATAATTGAAAATAAATTCATTTTTTAATTCTATGTTTATCATCCTTACGTGCTTGGTAACTTTGAATCAATCAATTTGAATATTATGCTAAACTTAAATATTTGAGTAATTGATCTTTGCAATTGAGCCTTCATGTTCATTTGAATTATCTCCAAGTGTACAAAGCCCTGAGCTAGTATAGTAGACAATATGACTTTGATGGTTGCTGCTTTATTGAATTATGTGTATAAATTCTTAGTAAATTATTAGATGGCGTAATACAATGATGCATATTGCTATTAAATCACTAATGAGCTAAACATGTGTATCCTAGGCTTATGAGTTCAACAAGTTGGGGAAAATCTTGGGTAATTATGAACCATGTATAATTGAGAAAATAATAAATCCATCTTCGTTGGCTAATGGCCTAAGAACTAGTAAGTAGAAGTACATTCCATTTAATCTTTATGGACACCTTGAAATTGATCTCCGCTATAATAATTATCATAATCTTATTTAGGCTCTGTTTGGTGCAGCTGCAGCTTCTCAGCTTTTCAGCTGCAGCTGCGCTGTCTCAGGAAGCTGCTCTTATTTAGGCTCTGTTTGGTGCAGCTGCAGCTTCTCAGCTTTTCAGCTGCAGCTGCGCTGTCTCAGGAAGCTGCTGCGGGAAAGCTGGCTGCCTGTTTGGGGTTGTTGTGTGAAAACAACTGTGAGGTAGCTGTTTCGGCAGAACTGACCATTCTGCCCTTGTTTTGTAATGTTGTGCTTAACAGAACTGTGATAATCATAAATTTTATACTTATAAGACAACAGTTCACTTAAAAACAACACAAGATTATAAATACATGCATCACTTCACAGTGAGTATCAAGACTGCAAAAAAAAAAAAAAACCTAAAACTATTAAAATAACAATTAATAAGATGATTATATTAATTTTAACATTCAGACGGTGTAGCTTCTGTGCTAGGCTTTCCCCTAGTGATGTTCTTTATTCCCGATCACCATCACCAAGTTTCTTGCAGAGAAAGAATACATTTTCCTTGCTATAAAGAAACATAAAAAATAGGGTGTTTAGAAAGAAAACTTAAGCTTTATCAAATAATGTTGTGTTGCTCTGCATAAGAGAAAATAGTCTCTATTCTCATAGAGAATGCAATTTATCACAAAAAACATGGAGTAGGTGCATGTCTGGTATATAAATTTTGTGTGTTTTTAGCACAAAGCAAGCTCATGGAATAGCAAGATTGCTAAAATTAGTGCAGAATTAAGGCATTACCAAAACAAAACCCTATACATGAGATTTCATAAAGTTAATGTGAATTGTTAAACAATCTAAACATAGCT
>NEWO01001547.1:9135-20540 GCA_003013225.1 Phalaenopsis aphrodite
AATTCATTTGAACTTAAACCTGCTATTACCCAAATGGTATCAAATAATCAGTTTGGGGAAGCACCAACTGAAGATCCAAATTTACGTCTTGCCAATTTTCTAGAATTATGTGCTACATTTAAATATGATGGTGTATCAGTGATGCTACTAAATTTAGATTATTTCTTTTCTCACTGAGGGGTAAAGCTACGATATGGTTACATTCGTTATCATCTGGGTCTATCAAAACTTGGAGTGATTTAGTGTATAAATTTTTTGCTAAATATTTTCCACCATAAAAAACTACAAAGCTTAGAAATGATATTACATATTTTTATTAGTTTGAAGGGGAATCTATTGATGAAGCATGAGAATGATTTAAAAAACTATTAAGAAAGTGTCCACACAATGCTATACCAAATTGTTTAATAATTCAAACTTCTTAAAATAGATTAGTTGGATCTCTTAGATCTATTATCAATGTCGTTGCTGGTGGTTCATTGATATTAAAACGATTTCATGATGCATATGCTTTAATTGAAGAAATGACTACCAATAATTTTCAATGGCCTAATGAAAGGGTAAATTATAAAAAAGTAGTCAATATTAATGAAACTGATGCTTTTTCCATGTTAGCAAATCAAAATGTTGCAATTTCAAGGAAGTTAGACTAATTTGGAATGAATATTTCTCAACTAATTTTCATGATTGAAGAGAATTCATTAGGCCAAATGGTAGATTCTCAAGCATCATTAGAAACTTTGAATGTCATAAACAACAAACAGAATAACCCATATTTAAACTATTATAACACGGGTTGGAAGAACCATCCCAACTTTAACTGGAAAAATAATTCAGGTGGTAATAATCAGCAATGGGGTAACAATCAAGTAAACCCATTAGGAAATTAGAACAACAAAGGGAATAGTAATTATAGACCTATATATCCTCTAGGTTTTAATAGTAATCCATTATTTAAGGAGAATAAGTTGTCTATAGAAAAAGTGGTGTTACAAATGTGAATTATTTACAAAGTCAAGGAGCTACAATTAGAAATATTGAGAATCAATTGAGACAAATAACAAATTCATTAAGTAAAAGATTCCAAGGAACACTTTCTAGTAATACATAAGTAAATCCAAAAGACCAGAATAAAGAGCAAGCAAAAACTGTTCAACTTAGAAGCGGAAGAGAATTGGAAGGTAGAGTTCAAAAAGAGACTAAAGTACAGAGAGAAAAGATTGAAGAACCAAAAGAGGATGCTCCAAAAGGTTTAGAGAGACTTATTTCTCCACTTAAATTTGATTTGGAAAAACCACCACCTCCATTTCCTCAGAGTCTCTGACAACAAAAGTTGGATAAGAAATTTTCAAAATTTTTGTTAATCTTTAAGAAGCTTACAATTAATATTCAATTTGCTAAAGCTCTAGAACAAATGCCAAGCTATGTAAAATTTATGAAGGATATTCTTAACAGAAAAAGGAAGTTTAAATATAATGAGATTGTTGCACTTATTGAGGAGTGAACTGCTATATTTCAAAAAAAACTTCCTAAAAATCTTAAAGATCCTCGTTGCTTTACAATTCCATGTGCAATAGGAGACATATTTTATGGGAAAGTTTTATGTGATTTAAAAGAAAGCATCAACCTTATATCATTATCAATATTTAAAAAATTGGCATTAAGAGAAATATACCTAACTACTGTAACTCTACAGTTAGTGGATCATTCAATAACATATCCTAAAAGAGTTATAAAAGATTTCCTAGTAAAAGTGGATCAATTTAACTTTCTTGTTGATTTCATCGTGCTAGATATGAAGGAAAATATGGAGATTCCTATCATTTTTGAGAGACATTTCCTAGCCACAAGAAGAGCAATGATAGATGTGCAGAAAGGAGAATTAACAATGCACGTCAATAATCAAATAGTTACATTTAAAATTTCCAAATCAATGAAATATCTTGTAAAAGGTAAAGATGATGAATGATATAGAATGGATGTTTTAAGATATTTAAGCAAATGTCATTTCAAAGCAACTTATGAATAGAAATCTGAAATGAAAGTTGAAACACAAACAAGAAGAGGAATTAGATCGATATGAAGATTTATACAAGGAAGATTCAAATTATGTTTAAGAAAGTTTTAAAGTTTTGGACACAACAGAAAAAATTACATCTTTTTATCCATCAATTGAAAAACCTCCTGAGCTTGACTTGAAGTTGCTTCTCAAACATTTGAAGTATGTCTTTTTAGGTGATTCCTCTACATTACCTGTTATAATTTCCTCAAAATTAACTACAGATGAAGAAGAGAGTTTGATGAAAACTTTATAGAGTTATAAGAAAGCCTTTGGATGGACAATTGCTGATATAAAAGGAATTAGTCTGTATGCATAGAATTCATATGGAAGAGAACTGTAAACCCAGGGCTAATCCATAAAGGAGATTGAATCATATTATGAAAGAATTTATTAAAAAAGAAATTCTAAAGTGTTTAGATGCTGGAATTATCTACGATCTTTCAGATAGTGCATGAGTTAGTTCAATTCACTGTGTTCCTAAGAAAGGAGGAGTGAATGTGACTTTGAATGAACATAATGAATTAATACCAACAAGATAAGTCACAGGATGGTGAATATGCATTGATTATAGAAAATTAAATCTCGCCACTAGGAAAGAAAATTTTCCACTACCCTTTCTAGATCAAATGCTGGATAGACTAACTGGGCATAAATACTTTTATTTTCTGGATGGATATATCGGTTATCAACAAATACAAATAGTTCCTAAGGATCAAGAGAAAACAACTTTTACTAGTCCTTAAGGTACATTTGCTTTTCGAAGAACGTCATTTAGTTTATGTAATGCACATGCTACATTTCAATGATGTATGATGTCTATTTGTTGTGATTTAATTGAAAAAGGGATTGAAGTTTCTATTGATGATTTTTTAGTGTTTGGAACTTCATTTGAATCATGTTTAAAACATTTATAAAAAGTTCTTAAGCATTTGAAAGAAATAAATTTAGACCCTACAAAAATTTAAGTGGACGCTAATTTACCTCACCCAACAAGTGTGAGAGAAATTAGGAATTTTTAAGGACATGTTGGATTCTACAAGCGATATATTAAAGTTTTTTCAAAAATTGCTAAGCCTCTATGTCATTTACTTGAAAAAGATGTAATTTTTAATTTAATTAAAGAGTGCATAAAAGCTTTTGAATTATTAAAAGATAAATTAGTCACTGCACCAATTATTATTTCATCGGATTGGGATAAATTTTTTGAATTGATGTGTGATGCTAGTGATTATGCTATTGGAGTTATTTTAGGACAAAAGCATGATAAGATTTTCAAAGTTATCTACTATGCTAGTAGAACTCTAAATGAAGCTCAAATTAATTATACCACAACTGAGAAAGAGTTATTAGTAGTAAAACATACTTTTGATAAATTTAGATCATACTTAATTGGAAATAAATGTATTGTGCATACAGATCATTCTGGTATTAAGCATTTAATGAAAAAGAAGGATGCAAAACCAAGATTGATAAGATGGGTTCTTCTTTTGCAAGAATTTAACATTGAAATAGTATATAGGAAGGGAGCTGAGAATCAAATTGCAGATCATTTGTCTAGGCTTGAATTAGAAAAACCACTCTATTTTGAATATATTTTGTATATTTGGGATGTCAAGAGTAATCATAACTGATGGGGGAAGTCATTTCAAAAATGTAATAATGTAAAAATTTTTAAAGAAATATCATATTAACCATAGAATTACTACTGCTTATCATCCTCAGACAAGTGGTTTCGTTGAATTATTCAAACGTTAAATTAAAAGAATATTGGAAAAATATGTAAATCCAACTAAAATGGATTGGTCAGCTAAACTTGACTATGTTTTATGGGCTTATAAGACTGCATAAAGAACTCCTATAGGAATGTCTCATACAGGCTACTATTTGGGAAAGTGTGTCACTTACCTGTTGAACTTGAGCATAAAGCATGTTATGCAATTAAGAAATTTATTTACAATTTGGAAGATGTTGGTGAGAAGAGATTATTGCAATTGAATGAGCTTGAAGAGATAACGAATGAATAATATGAAAGTGTTATGATTTACAAAGAGAAGATGAAGATGTGGCATGACCGAAGGATTCTTACTAAAAATTTTTAGTCAGGAAAACAAGTTTTGTTTTATAATGCAAGGTTAAGATTATTTCCAGACAAACTTAAGTCCAGGTGGATGGGTCCATTTATTGTGATGAAAGTTTATCCCTATGGAGCTGTGGACATCAAAGATCCTAAGACTGATAAAATATTTAAAATGAATGGTCACAGGTTGAAATCCTACTTTTTAGGTGACCAACTTAAATTAATTATTTTTTAAAGTTAAGTCAACCAGAATAAGCACTGGTTGTGTCGGGCTGACGCGTTAAACCGAGCGCTCTGTGGGAGGCACCCCATAGTTATCTATGTGTTTGTTTATATTTTTATGTTTTTGTGTGTGAATTAGAAAATTTTGGTAGTATTTTGACCATATATTGAGTTAGTGGTTATTCTAAGACCTTAAAAGATGACTTAGACATGTAGAACGAATGTTTGGACGTTAAGTTGACCTGTGCTAAATTGAGCACTGGCGCTTAAGCTCCAAGATCCGGAGCTTAAGCGTGATAGTTAAAAATCATGTGTGAATTTGGTTTCGAGAAGTTCTAACAACAATTTGATTGGCTTGAACATGTGAGAGCAGTTCTAGGACGTGCCTAGGTGTTAGTGGGGGGGTTAATAGCCCATAAATAGAAGGGAATAAAGAGAAATTTCACAACACATTCATTTAACCCTTAAATTTTAAGTAAAAAGAGAGAAGTTTTGAAAATTGTCTTCTTGAGAGAGTGATTTGAAGATGGAGGATGTAATGAGAAAGAAGTTTATTAGTCAGAGTGCACAAGAGTTAAATAACGGTTTCCTAGCCGTTAGTATCAAAGTAATAGCAGATAAAATCACCAAAATTGAGGCTAATGTGGCTTTAATTAAAGCAAAAGTGATGGAAGTTAATGCACATCTGGATCATATGGGATGGAAACTTAAGATGCAGTTTAACCATACCAGTTTTATAGAAGAAGCAGACAAGACAATGTATCTAAAAAACAGGTGGATTAAAGAAGATTCAACCAGAGTTATTAATCATCATCTCTTCTTTAACATATACATTCCAAATGCTGAAGGTGAGACAAACAAAAGGCCATAATTTGTTCTATCTACTAGGGAATGTAATTAAGTTTGTGATTTAGAGTTTAACGTGTTTAATGTTTGTTTATGTGTGTAGTGATTGTTTATGTTAAGTGTTTTAATGTGTGTTTTATGTTACTATGATCTAGTATTATGTTTAGGAATTTTCTCATCCCAGACTATTTGGATTGAGAATCTTTGTATTTGAAAGTGTTTGTAATTGTTCGTGAATTAATATAAATATTTTGTTTGTCTGAAATTTTGTGTTATTTAGTGTTGAATCGAATTAGTTTAAATTGGTGAATCTTGAGTAAGAGAAGAGATAAGAGGGGAGAAAATAGTTATTTACTGTGTTTTGAGAGCTTATAGGGTTGGTTGACTCAGGCTAGGAGTGCATTTCACTTAAATCAAAAAAATCAAAATTTGTGCACTGGTGCCTATGCACCAAAACCCGTGCTTAAGTGATGCCTAAGCCAAAAGACTGGTGCCTAAGCACTAGACCATTCATACTTAAGCGTCGGTTCACAAAAATCGGTTCGCAAATGGTTTTAAATGAATTTTTGGACCAAAAAACACCATTATCACACCTCTCTTCGTCTCCTACTTTGGTTTTTTACGAATTGGGAGCAAGGGGAAAGCTCCATTCAATTCAAGTAAATTTGTTAGTTCAAGAGCTTAGGATCGGTATAGTGATGCACTGCATTCGAGGAAATTAATTCCCGAATGATGTTTCAAAAGTCCAGGAGGAGTTGTAGAAGAGTTGATTGTTAACCGCCAGTGGGAGCGAGTCTATTATTTTTGTACCGTCGTCGTGATTTTAGTGGTGCGAGAGTTCTATGCTAATCTGTCAGAGGCTGATGAGGAAGGAGTCATAGTGAGGGGGAAGACAGTATCACTTTCTCTTGAGGTAATTAATCATTTTTATCATTTGCCCACGAGTACTTCATGTTTTTTATTCAAACCTTAGGTTACCTCCTCCGAGGGATTCTCGATCATCCGATAGAGACGTATTATTTTAGTTGCAATTGTGGTCTTGTGATTTTTGTGATAAATTTTGAGGTGTCTTATATTTTTAATGTTGTGGCGGAGAATTTTATCTTGGTTGATTTTAGTTTTGGTTTTGGGTTTTGCGGCTATCCAAGTAGTTTTGGTTTTCATGCAGGGTGACATCATTGTTTAACATGCAAGTTTGTGTTTTTGTTCATACATGCAGATGAGTAAGTAAAGTAATGTACTGGAAAGTAAAGCACAGGAAACTAGAAATGCATGTAAAATAAATTACAATAAAAGCGTACTTGGATGGCCTTCTCGTCATCTTTAACTGAAACTTAAAATGCATGCAAGAGTATTTATATATTAAAAACATTTTATGTAAAGTGTGGAAATAAGGTTCTGGAGATCTACCAAATCCTAAATCATATCTTGGTGAGCCCACATTAATTCGATTAAGGATGATTTTATTAAGCAAAACATACTAAGTTTAGTAGACCTCTGTTGACCTCACTTTTGGTTGAGGTCTAGTCTTTCTCTTTAGTAGCCTAGGGTCTAGCCATAGGACTTTCCTATTGACTATTCTTAGAGAACTAGAAAAAGGCACCCTCACCATTAGAAATTCTAAACCCTTCTTTACTCAACTTGAAGTTCCACATATTGGTCCTAACCTCTAGCACTTAGTAAGTGGGGTCATTATGGGGAAGCTCAAGGAGAGTTCCTATAGGGCTATTTGACCTTAGGGTTTGACTTGGGTGTTGTTCTAGAGCTAAGGCACTCACTTCACTCACAATCACTCAATACCCTAAACCTAGAATTTCTTGACTTTGGTCCCTTGAGCCTTTGGGAAACTCATGTAGATGGTCCCCTAAACCTACTAGCCCTAGGCTAGGGTTTAGCTAAGACCAGAACATAGAGGAACCAAATGGAGTTTCCATTGGTCCATAACTTACTTTTGGTGGTTAGTTCCCCAACTTTACGCAAAATACTCAGCGTGACCTTTTACCCCTAAACTCCCCCAAATTACTTAAGTACCCTTGAAATCCTAAATTTGGTCCGAATTCTCAAATTTAGCCAAAATACCCAAACTTGTTCAAAAATCATTTCAAACCTTTTGAAAACTCCCAAATTACCCAAAATCACCCAAAATTGCCAAATTACCAAAATGCCACTCATGGGCCCAAAATTTCAAAAATTCTAAAAAATCCCAAAAATTCCCAAAATATTTTAAATATTCTTAATTTCATTTTTCTTAACTATCACATGACCCGATTTGGCCAATTTGACCATCTTTGACCAAGACCCCAAATTTGCCTTTAAAGGCCCAAATTTCCCCAAATTCAACTCAGATGTCCATCAATTTGATCCCAATATCCTCAAATTTCAATCCCAAACTCAAATTAACCTTCAATGTGACCAAAATAAACCAAATCCAAGCTCAATTGGCCCATTCTTTGAGCCTAATTTTGATTTAGGTGAAACCCCCAATTTTGGACACATGGTTTAATCTCACCAAATTGAACCCATAACCCCCTCAATTGGCCATGGTTTATGTTGAAAATTATTTATAGCATTCCTAAACATAAAAATTGACCATAAATTAGCCTTGATAAATTCTCAATTTAATTTAATTTCAACTTCAGTCCAAAATTCCCAAATTGCCCCAAATTGATTGTCCCCAAATTTCACCAAATTAATTGTCTTAATCCCAAAATTGGCACCTAATTTATGTTGAAAAATCTTCATGAAGTTCCTGTTGACCATTTTCAACCATCAATTTGGACTTAGCCCAAGGTTAGCCCAATCTAGACTCAAGTCTAGCCCAACAAGCCAAAAATGACCAATTTTCACATTCCTTCAAATTGACCCTCCGATTGAATTTAAAATCCTTTCAATCCTTCACCAAAAATGTTCATTAAAATCATATACATCAAGTGTATCAATCAATTGGGCTCAAGGACATGGCAAGACTAACCTAAACCCAAGTTTTGGTCATTTGCACCCACTTGGACCGATGCACTAAATGTAGCCTAACCACCCCAAAGCCATCAAATTAATGACTTCACAGCCATTAGTTAGACCATAAGACTAAGCCAAAACTCACCTAACCACCTAAGCTAATCCATGGACTAATGGTCCCTTAAATAAAGGGATTTCATGCCATAATTGCTTAAGTTTAAGTTTCTTTTTGCCAAATTGTTGTGACATATTCCCTTGGGTCCCCTGAGCTCCTAGCCACCTCCCCCTGCCATGGTCGACCGGCCTAGTCACCGGAGAAGCCAAAATTGAGGGCCACCTCCTCTTGAGCTTCTTCCAAATCAAACCTAGAGTCCACCTCAACCAAATCAAATGTTGGAGCCTCTCTGCCCTCCACATAGACAGCACTTTGCACCCCCTCAATTGACCCACAGAGCCGCCCATTGGCCATTTTTATAAAAAGCTCACCTCCACGGCCATGGAAGGAGTGCTGAAATTTTCTTAGAGAGAGCTTCCCAAATAACTCACAGAGCTTCTTTGAGACCTCCTCAGTACAATACAACCATCTCCCCCCACTGATTCTCACTATGGAAGCCCAATTTTGAGTTCAAATTTCTGCCTAAAACCAGGACAGAGCTCAGTACATTCCCACAATCCCCCAAACTTTAATTAATTTTACCCACACCTTCACAACACTGAAAGAAGACAAAGCTCCATCAAATCCCCCTTCCACTGAGCCCCTAGAATAGACTTTGATCAACACCTGAAATCGAGCTTTGATGAATTCATACCTAGTCCTTACACCACAGCAAGAGACTCAATCCCTAGCCTCCTTGGTCTCCAACGAACGTGTCAAGCATCTTTGATTGAAGCTTCCCTTCTCAGAGCAAAGGTATTGAACTCCTCCTCATCCTGAGCCTATTTAGATTCTCCATTTACTTTGAGTTTATTTCATGGCATCTTAACCATATGGATATGTTCATCTAGTCTAGATGGGCATTTTAAAAGAAATCACTTAATTTAGTTGAGAAATAAGGGAGATATGAAGCTTGGAACATGGACAGTTCTCAGGCTAGGCTATAGGGGACAATGATGGGGCGTCGTTCGATCAAGCGTATCGGATGGACGGTTAAGCTGAAGCCAGACAGTGCTTAGGAACATAAACCGCGGGCTGAGTCAGCACTAAAGTGTATGACAACATCGAACAGAAGTGTGCCACGTGGAGCTTCAGAGCTACCTAGGATGATGTGGCATCTGCGCGTTTAAATAGATAAATAGGGAATTAAAAAATTTTAAACATGACCCTTAACTTCAAAAATCCATATCTTGGTGTAGAAAAATCACAAAAATAAAATAAAAATACCCACTTGCTCAGTGAATAGAGTAGAGCAATGTGGAAATATTTTAAAGTCCATTTGATGCATATTTTATTTTTAATTAATTAAACACTATTTTGAGTCTTTTTATTCAACATGCATATAGGCATTTCACAACAGGTTGAAATTTTGGTATGTTGTAGCCTCTATCAAGGGAAATATTCCCTAAATTTGCCAAAGTAGAGAAGACCTCTAGATAGAGATCCATATTTTTTAAGTTTATATACATTATTTGCTTAAATTAATCATAATAATTAGCATGTTGCTTAGAAAAATCCAAGAAAATTTGGGAAGGTTTATGATAACCAAAGAACCTCTAAAAAAATTTCTCATGAGCTAAGTTTTTAAAAATAAACCTAATTTGCCTAAACCTTAAATCACTAAGATAATTAATTTTGGAAAATACAAACAACAAAATGACTTGATTATTAATTTTCACTATTGTTTCAGATCCACAAAACTCCCCATAAATATTTCAAAGTATTTTAAGTCCATTTGATGGCCTAAATTGATTTTTCAAGTTAAATATCCTTTTTGACACTAAAATGATTTTTTAAAAATCAAAATATAACTCAAAAAATTATGAAAACTTGTTTTTTTAGTTTTCTATGATCAAGGAAATTTTATAAAAATAAAATGGTATTTAAAATAAAAACTTCATTTTTGGCCTATTTTTAAATATTTAAAATAATTAAAATAATTAAAATTTCATAAAAATCACAACAATAATAAAATTCATGGAAGTTTTCTAGGTTATTTTCTAAGCATTTAGAAGCAATTGGAATATTTTTTCTAATTTTCTAAATAAAGATATTGTATTTTGAAGCTTAAAATAATTTTTAAAGGCTAAAAAATGGATTTCCACTAAAATAATTCAAATAAACCAAGGAAAAACCAGAAAAATATAAAATTTACTTCCCAAGTTTCTCTGACCTCAAGGAAATTTTTCAAAAGTACAAAACTTAATTTCCATATTTAAAATATTTTATATTTACTAAATATCCCAGAAATTAAAATAATTCTAATAATTCAAATAAAATTAAAACAATCATGAACTTTTGTCCAAATGGCTCTCTAGTCTATCTCCACAACTAGTAAAAATTTCAAGTGACTAAGCTTCACCTTGGTCAAGTTAGCAAATTTTCTTTGAAAAATTCCATTTTTGCATGAAAATAATTATATAAACTAAATCAAATTTTGAAAAATCACATTTTCTCCTCTGATATCTTAATTGACCCATGAATGAGGTAAGATAAAAATTTCAAAGTCATTTTATTTGAATTTGACAAATTATGAAGTGTTAGAGCCTTAGGGGCAAAAGTGTAATTTCAGGAATTTGGTCGTAATTTACATTTAGGCTTATTTCAAGGAGGGAAATGGGCAACCTCTAATCTTAATTAACTTGTTTGGATGACTGAAATTAAAAGGGGGATTAATTGGTAGAAACCAACCTCACTTTCCTAATTAAAAGGACAAATTAATAAATTTATAAACTATTAAAATTTGGAAGTTTATTAAAATTAAATGAACCTGGTACTTAGAAGTGACTTTTGAAGTCAATAATTAATTAATTTAATACCCCTATTTGATGTTCAAATGAAATTCAAATAATGAATCATGATCACCTAAAGCTTAATCTTCTCAAAATTAATTAAGACACTCATCTAGGTCTTAAGGGCTTAGTAGTGATCTAAGTTAAATCAAAATTGATTAAATGAGGATTAGGAAAACAAACATAGCTAAAATTAACACCCTTAAAACACCACAAGCCCAATTAGGACTAAAATTTGGCTAAGTGTTCCAACAACACTAGCTTGCCCCCTTTAAGTGTCTTCATTCGCATAATCTT
>NEWO01001547.1:61879-72030 GCA_003013225.1 Phalaenopsis aphrodite
TATTTTATTTGAATTTTATTATTATCAAGTTTTTATTGTTTTGTTCTTTGTTCATTGTAGTCCAGAGCAAACATATGGTTTTTTTGGTTTTTATTCATCGCACAAAAAGTGCAATTGAAAAAATAGATAAAATTCTGAAAAAGATTTCATTAATCTGCTCCAATAAGTGTTACAGATTGAGTGCAGGCCAAAGCCTCAAAAAATATAATTATGCTAACTGCATCAAAGTACATCTGAAAAAATCTCATGCTTGGTACATATCATAGGCTTAGCATGTCTAATATATATCATATCTGCTGTGAAAAAATGCAGTGAAGAGGAATCCTCTAAGTGTTTGTCTCTGGTGGGGCAAGCTCCTGTTCGAGCCGACCTACTAAGCTATGCTCCAGGACAAGATTTCCCTTTTTGCATGTGCCTAGAGGTGCGAACCTCTCATATCTTGTACGATAGTAGTTCTTCCAACTCCCGGTCTAGTATGAATCCATATGGCATTTTGCTGTCATCCATCCTTCGGAAGGTTACAGAAACCCTATGGTGTCACACCCCTGGAATGCAATGTTTAGCGACGTATGCTCTGTTTCCTTTAAGAACTAGCATTGAAAATATGGGTAGCGGAATCTCCTTGGATCCTTTGAATTCACTGGGGCAGAAGACATCTATCTCTTTTCCAAACAGAATGTTTCTCTTGCTCATGAAAGAGACCATGCAGAAAGGTCTCACAAATTCATGATGGTCAATTTGTGGGGGTATGCAATCGCCCTCATCATATATGCTGATGATACAACTGTTGGGAATACAGTCAGCTGGCAGTATCCTTCATCAGACAATTCTCTTAATCATCCATTTTATCATGGGGGGTAGCGAATCCACTGATTGTGTCTCAGAATCCTAAGAGGATTTCCTTGTTTGTCTTTAGTGAAGTTGTAACAGAAGGCCCCATTGTATGGTGATCCTGCCCTTTCCACGCATCCACTTTCGTGGCTCAAAATAGGTTCTTTCCATCATAAGGCCTGCTTGACCCCTATCTCTTAGATCAAAGATGCAGTCGAGAATACTTCTTTCGTCGCTCTCGGAGAAGACCCTGGTATATAGCTCTAAGCCTTCTAGTATTTAATGAACCTCCCTTTAACTTCTTCATAGAATTCAAAATCCATTTTACTTACTTTTCTCATTTTGTAGTATTTTGTCGTGTTGATAATTGGCGGCTGTCGGGGATGTTCCCTCATTTCAACATCGACGGGAATCCAAGCTGGTGAAGCTTCTGTCTCCAGCAGAATGTATGACTCTGTATCCAACGGAATATATGGCTTTGTACCCAATGGGACATATGGTTCCCCCATTGGGTAATCAACGGTATGAAATCCATTGTCAGTGGACGCATACTCCTCCAAAGTATTATAGCGCTCCAGGTGGAGGACGTTGCAGTCCGGACATTGCACAAATGCCCCTGTAGTTGATGTACGTGTAGGTATCTTGGCTTTTTAATTAGGGCAACCCGTATAAAGAACATTTGAAACTGGTGGTATCTCTGGCTCTGTAATGAATCCAGACTCAGCATCTGTAGCAGGCAAGCTTGAATAGGTCTCTCTCATGCCTGGATCGTAGATATTCTCCTCAGGAATAGGGGTGAGCAAGTTTTCTTCCTCCTTCTTGCTTCTTTTCCATTCGCGTAAGAAAGCCCTATGCTTTCAGCGGTTAGCGTTCCTGCTATGAGTTCTCTGTAGTTGTGCATCTGACACTCTTTCATCATTGGCAGCAACTAGGCCTCCATTCGGCATAGCTATCATAGACGGTAGACAACTAGTCCCCTCCCTCGAATCTTGTTGTACTATCACATTTTTCCCCGTCAGTGAGGAACTGTCTTGGGTGCTTAAACTTAGCAGCAATGGTAGTCCTTTTTTTTCCTAACGGCTAACCACATCCATCAGAGGACCCTCCATGTCGAAGTCTATGGTGCCACCCTGCGAAGCCCTTTCCTCGTTGAGTGTGAGGTTCCACCATCTTTAAAAGCAAAGATCAGCCTCTGGCCTGACATTTCTCTGCAGACGTTAAGAAAAAAATCAGTGAGCTGAAACATAACATGAACAAGAACAAAACGAAGTATTTATTAAAGAAAAATTTAGTTTATGTTAGTGAGAAAATTATTTATTTATGTATGTATTTTGTTAAAATTAATAGAATATCAAATTTAAAAATAAGAAAATTGAAGTGTATAATTTCAAAATTTTTCATTAAATTGAGGTTAATTTTATTACAAAATTTTGGACCCGGTCACAGATGTTTTGGCCAAATAAATAACCCCAGAACAATCAAAATTCCAAATTTTCGTGTCAAGTAATGTCAAGTTGTGTAGTATGTATTCAGATGTCGTCTGTTGATCAGCAGCATGGGTCTCTCACCCGGGAAATCTACTAGCTAGTAGACTCCTCCTTTGTAGACCTTTTCTATGAAAAATGGTCCCTCCAAAGTTGGTTTGAATTTTTCACCTATCGTGCGGCAAGCAAGAATGGGTCTTTTGAGCACGAAGACAAGGTCACCAAGTTTGAATGTCCTTAGGCGGATCAATTTGTCATGAGCATGTACCATCTTCTCCTGGTAAAGTTTCAAGTGTTGTTGTGCTTCTAGTCGCCTTCCTTCAAGACTCTCTTGTTCTTTGAGCCTGAGTTTTGCACTTTCTTCTGTTGCAAGTTGGTTGGTGACAGTGACTCTGAGAGACGGCGTCTAGATTTCTAACCGTAGTACGACCTTGAACCCGTACACGAGCATGTAGGGTGTACACTGAGTGTGAGTCTTGGACATCATTCAGTAGGCCCACAAAGCTTCTAATAATTTATTTTGCTAATCTATTTAATTTTCATCCAGTGTTTTCTTTAAAATTTATACAAACGTCCTGTTGAAGGCCTCGGCCAATCCATTTGCTCTAGGATAGTAAATCATAGAGTATCTCCAATTTATCTCATGTTGTTTGACGAAATTATTGATTTTTGTGCTTTTGTAGACTATCCCATTATCAGAGATTACTCTGCATGGTACTCTGAAATAGTAGACGATTTGACTTTAAAAGAATTGAAGGTGTGTTGTGTCGTAACCTCTTGTAACAGCACTGCCTCTGCCCATTTGGAAAATTAATCCGTAGTGGTAAGTATAAATCTGTATCCTTTGGAAGACGGAGGGTTTATGAGACCTATTATATACGGGCCCCAACACTTGAATTGTCACGAGGTGATGGTTGGGTGTAGCACATTCGGAGGTTGGTGCAAGTCCACCCCATGCACTTGGCACTGATGACATCTTCTAGTTGTATCCATGCAATCAAACATCATTGTTGTCCAATAATATTCGAGTCTCTTGATCTTCATTCTCATTTTTTTCCATGAATGGTGAGCGCCACACAATCTGGCATGTACTTCTTTAACAATATTTTGTGCTTCAGCTCTGCTTAAACTTTGTAGCCACATTTGATCGAACAATCTTCTATAGAGGACGTCACCCACTAGAAAGTAAGACATAGCCCTTTTTTGTAATGTAACTCAGACTTGTCCTCTGGTAGTTTTCCAGTTTGCAAGTATTCTATCAACTGCTTACGCCAATCTTTGTTGATATCTGCAACCGTAATTATTGTTTCTTCTTCTTTCCCGAGCTTGTGTAGAGTGTCGAGATCGATTCAAGACAAAACATGTCTTCCTTATACTGTAATATCAATGGAATCCTCTGGGGGACATGCCAGCTCCTTAGCAAGTTTAGCTCGAGCGTCGGCATGGGCATTATCTCTCTGAGGAATCTGGTTGAAAGTTACACTGGGAATCTGCTCCAGCTTCATTGCTTACCGATGGTAATCTGCTAACTTTGGTTTTAAAATGTTGTAATGTCCGGCGACTTGCAGGATGACGAGTTGAGAGTCACTATAGATATAATATCTATTATGTCTATCGAGATTGCCAACTCCAATCTGGTAATTAATGCTTCATACTCTGCTTCATTATTGGTACATGGCTCTGTCAGGTGGTATGAGAACCTCAGCATACCCTTATCTGGCGTGATAAAGATCAAACCAATCCCTGCTTTGCCTGGTATAATTGTGTTTGATCATTTGTCTTTTCTTGCTGGTGAAGCTCTGTCAAAGTACATTTCCCAGTGTTGTGTGCTAGAGAATTTCATCAACAGTATTTGTTCATCTGCTTACTCATCATTAAGTGGGGACCCAGCTGGCAGTGGGTGTGCAACGAAAAATTCTGCTAAAATTTGTCTCTTAATAGCACAGAGGGGAACAAAAGTTATATCAAATTGCAATAAAATCATTGATTATATTGCTAGATGTCCGGAGAGTGTTGGTCGGGTCATTAAATATTACAACAGATTAACTTTTGAGATTAGGGTAATCATATAAGAAAACATGTAATGTCTAAACTTTTGGGCGGCAAAAATCAAAGCTAGACAATGCTTCTCAATAGGTGGATACCTTATCTCTGTAAGTTTTAAGCGGCTACTTAAGTAGTACAGTGCATTTTCTTTACCCTCATCATTGACTTGGGCTAAGAGGGCTTCGAGCGAGTCGTCTAAGGTCACGGTATAAAGTATCAAAGGTTTCCTTGGGATAGGGGTTTCCATAACAATAGGTGTCGTTAAATACTATTTAACATCCTCATAGGCCAGCTGGCATTTCTCTTCCCAAATGAATTTGGCGTCCTCTTAATTAATACTGAGAAGGGCTGACACCTACCTGAGAGACTAGAAATAAAGTGTCACATATGCGTCAACTTCCCTTAGAAGGAATGTAGTTGTTTCAAAGTTTTGGGAGAAGGCATTTCCAAGATAGCTTTAATCTTATCCGGGTCAATCTCGATTCCCCGATGACGGACAACGAATCCTAGAAATTTTCCGGAGGTAACACCAAAGGTACACTTTAAGGGATTCATCTTAAGGTCATATCGTCATAACCGTTTAAACATGATCCTCAAGTCATACAAATGGTCCATTTTTCGTTTGCTTTTGATTACCAAATCATCCATGTAACATTTCACTTAGTTGTGAATGAGATCATCAAAAATCTTCATCATAGCTCATTGATATGTTGCTCCAGTGTTCCTTAAGCCAAACGGCATCACTGTGTAGCAGAAAATCCCGATAGGTGTTCTGAATGTTGTAAGTCCTGCATCCTTGGGAGCCATCTTGATTTGGTTGTATCCCAATGATCCATCCATGAAGAAGAAAATTTTGTATGTCAAAACAATATCCACTATAATTTCTAGTATCGGTAATGGAAATTCATCTTTTGGACGTGCTTTATTCAAATCTCTGAAGTTGACACATACACGAATTTGTCGATTCTTCTTTTTAACTGGCAAATGTTGGCTAACCATGTAGGGTACTGCTCTTCTTTTACAAAGTTAGCATTTATTAATTTTTGTACCTCGACAATGACTTGCTGCTCTATTTTCGAGGTGCATTCTTCTAGGAGCTTGTTTCATTGGGGTTATATCTTTGTCTAACCTGAGTTTATGAACTGCAACATCTGCTGACAAACCTGGCATTTTGTAGTAACTCCACGCAAAGCAATCTTTGAACTTTATTAATAGTTTGATCAATTCTAAAGATTCTTCGTCATTGAGTGGAGAACTTATAAACTTAGGTTGGGGTTGTTCTTCCGTCTCGATGTTAATTTCCTTCAATTCATCAACTGTTGATTTGATTTTTTCTTCACATTCTGGCGGAGCATCTTCTTTTAGCTGATCATTATAGTCATCTTCCACATCGAGGCAATCCTCTTCTGATTCACTAGTAATAACCATGCAAAATTCTGAATCATCGACCGGTTCAACTGTACCAAATCCAAGACCCTCTTTTGAGTTAAGAGTTTGACTTTTAACATTCCATAATTTTTCAAAAAGTTGAAATTTATCTTTTGGCTTTTGTTTTGAAAAATGTTCTTATTGAATTAACTTTTGTACATAAGGTAAAAAGTAACCAAAAGGCAATTTCATTAATTCATTGGGATCATCATCCAAGTTTACATGATTTTCAAGGTTAGTAGAGGTAGAAGCACAATAAAATTTGATTGGCTTTGAACCAACACTACAGACTTTCTTGACCTCTAAACCTCGACCTTTTAAGGGAGAATAAGAGTAAGGGTCATAGTGTTCACATAGTGGTTTATTTGATCATACATTGTCTCATGTTCGCTTTTCTTCGTATCTTCTAAGGATATCTCATACTGAGGTTTCTTCTATTTTATCATCCTTTTTTCATCTTCATAATTGTCTTCATCACCAAGGTTGTGGTCAGCTTTGTCCATTCAACAATTAAGTTGGTTCTTCCTCGTCCACGTCCCCAGCCTCGACCTCGGGTGTGTGAACTAAAAGAACCCCCACCAACTTATTGAAAGAGAGTGCTAGAAAATTGCTGAAGCAGAGTTGAATGGCTTCTTATTTGTGATTCTTCTGAATCTTCTCCTTTATTTGTCACAATTTCACGAGAGAAGTCGGTTTTCTCCAGAGGCGAGTAGTAGGTGGCATCTTCATGAATGAAAACTTCATGCACTGAAAACGATTGTAGATCTACCTTGATGCAATTTTCTTGTCCCTCTTTGTAGTACTTGATGCATTGGTGTAGAGATGTCGGAACCATATTGTGTTCATGAATCCACGGTCGACCAAGTAGAGCATTGAAAGAGGTCTCGACGTCAATGATATCGAACTTAGTAGTTGTTACTATTTCCCCAACTTTCATAAATAATGTAATTGATCCAAGGGCTCTTTCTCTCTTTTGGTTGAACCCTCTTAGCATCATTTTATGGGTCGTGAGCTCCTGAGCTTCAATGTCCAAATAAGTCAATATCCGTAGACTCATCAAGTTAAGTGATGCTCCAAGATCTACTAAAACTCTGGACAACACAAATCTACCAATGTTAACAGAGATATAGAGTGCACGATTGTGGTTGGCGGTACTGAGCAATAAATCTTCATCTGTGAAGGTTACTTAAGACTGTTCCTTCAACTAGCAAACTTCATCTAAGGATGCGCTGGCTAACTGGGCTAGGCAAATCCTTGAGTCGAGCAAAGTTGTAACCAGAGACTCTTTTATCTCCTTTGACAGGATTAGACCATTGTAGATGCTTAATCTGGACAGCAACTTCTTAAGATGAGCTAACACTTTGTAATCCACTTTGTATGATCTTCCAATTTTCTCTTGGTTAAGTAGTTCTTCCACTGACAGAGGTGGAGGTAGTTCTTCTCGAGTCACTATTTGCTTTCCTTTATCTGTTAGAGTTATTCTTGGGGGTAATATTCTCTCACTCCTTAAATTCACCTCTATAATTTCTTCTTCTTGAGATATCATTGTTGAATCTTCTGGTGTTTCTTCTTTGTCGGAAAGATCTAAGTTGATGGCAAGTGGTCCACCGTGGTGCTTGAGGATTGGTTCCTCACTTCCAGTGCTGTCTTAATTGGTATTTTTGACGTCTTTTTCAGTCTTGATAATGAGTTCATCGAACTCAAGTACGATTTGAGGATCACTTTGAGAATTGATATTGAAGTTAGATTGGGCAATATCGATTACATTATTACCAGAAATAGTTACAACGTAGCCAAAATCACAAAAATTATATTCATAAGACCCCAGAGGAGTAAAACGATAATCATACAATGTCAAGGGTTTGAGGATTTTCTTCCGCGAATCCGAGACAACTAATCTAGTAGAGGCAACCCCTATCCAACCCCCCATACTATCAATCTTCGTAATGGTAATCTTATTTTTCTTTGTCTTTGATGATGAAAAATCTCCTGGTGAAATCTTCATCTCAGGCTTTGCAGGATGAAAACTCTGAACGGAGGCTTGTCTTGATGCATTCTGGATTTGGTTCAATATTTTCTTGGATGATTTGCTCCAAACTGTACTCCATCCATCTTTTCCAGTATATAAGTTAATTGAAGAGATTGGCTCAGCCAAAATCATATTTATAGAACCTTTTTCAGGTTCTTTTAAATATTCTTTTGGGATCGTTATATTTCCTTCTTTAAGGTTCCTATCGAGCCAATCTTTAAAGACAAAACATTCCTCTATAGTATGTCCAAGAAACCTGTGGTATGAGCAATAATTTGGTTGATCTTTCTTGTCAATCTCTTCAGGTTTCTTTGGATCTGGCAGTCTGAACTCAGACTGAACATTTTGGGTACGGCTTCATCTTTAAAGGAATACACCACCTTCCTATGTTCTGCAATGGTTATTTTCTTATTCTCTGTTCGGTATGATCCTCCCTGAGATAGTGCTGGCTAAACTGGTCATACTGTTGTGTTTGTTGTTGAGTGTGCTGTGATGACGACTGAAGAGGAATTTTTGTATGTATCTTCATTGGTTGTTTTCCTTTATTGACCGTTACCACCGTTGCAGACTTCTTTTCAAATACTCTAGCTCCCTTGGATTTCTCATGAGAATCCATATGTTTGATTTTTTTCTTGAAGACTGCTGGCTTTGCTGAGTAGCTTCTCGAAGGATTTAATGGTGAGTCCCTTGAGCATGAAATTTACTGGCCCATGAATGCTCTTGAGTAAAATCTCAATCGCGTGATGTTCCTGTAGCTGAGTTTCATTTTTCATGCTAAGGTTTCTCCACCTCAAAATATAGTCCACTACAGTCTCATTGGGCTTTTCCTTTTCCATCTTAAGATCTCTAATAGACACATGATGTTGCACTCCGGCAAATCTTTTCACAAATAATTGTTCCAATTCAGTGAATTTCTTAACTGATCTATTGGGTAGATCGGCATACCAATCGAAAGCAATCCCTGACAAGCCACTAACAAAATGTAGGAAGAGTAAAGCTTTGTAACCTCTTGTGTTGCCACAATTGGCTCGAAAATGTGTTATGTGATGTTTGAGATTTCTAGTCCCATCAAATATCTTAAAGTTTGGGGACACGAAACCCTTAGGGAAGGGTACGACATTGAATTCATTCGGGTAAGGTCTACCCTTCAAAACCAATGCACCACCCTTAGATTGGGCTAAGGCCTCCCGAACTTGCTCGACCATTTGCTTAAATTCCTTCTCTGGCATGGCGCTCGATGGAGAATCCTTCTTTTGTTGCTCATCTCTGTTTGCTGAGGCAACTTCTCTTCTTTCATCTATAATTTGTATAATCTCTGGTTAGTTGACTTCTGGAGAGGCTAACTGTGGTACTCGAGATTGTCCTTAAACTGTGGCCATGGCAGTCATTGCTGCAGCCATCTCTTCCATTCTTTTCTCCAATTGGCTGATTTGCTAATCCCATAGGATGATAGCCCTATGCAGCTCATCTATGACGTTCTCTTCGACAAGAGGTTGAGTGTCGCACGTAGATGCAACAGCTCTGGTTTCAATGACATGGACATCCATGAAATTTTCCTTTAGATACTCATTAAAGTCAAAATCTTCATCATCATCAATGGAAACTCCATGTTCTCGAGCCAACGTAGAAATCTCAATGCTGAGCTTTTCAACCTTTTCTTCAATTATTGATTCTTGGACTGTCTTAAGGTATGGAGGACCCTGCTAGACCTCCTCCACTTGCTCTTAAATCCCGCTAGCAATTACTGCGACAATATCATATACTTTGGACCCTTGCTTCATTCAATGATCTTGCCCTGTGAGCTTGCTGGACTGTACTGGTACAACGACTTTTGGTAACTATACCTTTTTCTTTAAAAATGATGTCTTGAGACAGAGTGTCTCAGGAGGAACATCAGTATGTCGAGGAAAAGTATGCTTCCTATGGTGCAGACCAAATATAGTATTGGGTAACTGCTTTATCTTTTTCTTTGGAACTTTAAGAACATCTTTATAGTGGGTGATTGGTGGAATTCTTGGACCCATACATGACTTGACTGGTCGATAGCCTGCGGGTCTAGCAACGGTGGAATCGGTAGTAACAATGGTGGTCAACTCTGCTCCACAAACGAAACTAGACAGGAATGCGAGCAGGTAAAATTTTAGTTGATTTCGGAGATCGTCTGGCAGTTCTGACGTCCCTTAAAATTTCTTTCTTCATGTGAGAGAATACTGCACGCCCCACACCTTTGAGTAACTCACCAACTAAACACATTACCGATAAATGAAGATAATATTTCTTGATTTAAATGGAGAGAGAAACTATTCCCCAGCGGAGTCGCCAGAAGCTGTCGG